>CAUYSK010125162.1:20000-36154 GCA_963575035.1 Avahi laniger | reverse complement strand
TGAATTCCCTCAGTCTTTGCTTATCTGAGAATGTCTTCATTTCTCCTTCATATATGAAACTTGGTTTTGCAGGGTACAAGATTCCAGGCTGGGCATTTTTCTTTTTCAGAAGAGTGAGAATGCGGTCCCAGTCTCTTCTTGCTTGTAGGGTTTCTGTTGAGAAATCTAGAGTTATTCTGATGGACTTTCCTTTGTATGTTACTTGTTTCTTTCACCCTAAAGCTCATAGAAGGTCCTCTTTAGTGGCTATATTGGTCGGTCTGATGACTGCGTGACGTTGTGTCTTCCTATTTGCATTGAATCTCCCTGTGTCCATTGAGCTTCTTGTACTTGTATATCTAGATTTTTAGCAAGGTCTGGAAAATTCTCATCTATTAAATCTTCAAATAGCTTATCTAGCCCTTGAGTGTTTTCTTCTTCACCTTCCAGAACCCCTATCACCCTCAGGTTCGGTTTTTTCACATAATCCCACATTTCTTGTAGGCTTATTTCTTTTCTCTTAATTTTCTGCTCCATTTCTGTGACTGACTTATTTAATTGGAAGTAGTTGTCTTCAATCTCTGAGATTCTTTCCTCTGTTTGATCTTCCCTGTTCTTGAGGCTTTCCATGGTGTTTTGTAGTTCCCTGTATAAGTCGTTTATTTCCAGGAGATCAGTTTGATTTTTCTTTAATATTTCAATTTTTTTAGTGAATTTTTCTTTCAAGTCCTGTATTTTTTTTGTTGTTTCTTTTTGTGGGTTATCCATTTTTTCTTGCATATCATTCAGTTTTCTTACAATCTGTGTTTGAATTTCTTCTTCTGTCATTTTAGTGTTCTGAGTTTGGTTAATGTCAATTGCTGGGGAGCTGTTTTTCCTCTTTGGGGGTGTGCTTTCCGTTTGAGTGTTCATACTTTCAGAATTCTTTTCCTGGTTCCTTCCCATCTGGATTAGTTGTTCCTTCTTGCCTTTAGATTTTCATTTGGATAATGACACGCACTCTTTAGTCTCTGAGCCTGTAGGTGGTGTTTGTGGGTGAGATTTGACCACACCCTTTATGATAAATCAGTAGATGCAGTAAAAAGCTGTGCAGGATGACCTTCCTGTCAGTAGGTGGCACTTGCAGGAAGGAGCGAGCTGTAGTGCTGTTTTTGGGTCCTGTAGCTAGCTATTATTCCTCTAGAGAGGCCCTCTTGTGCCTTGAGTGGTGGGTGGGGCCCTGGGATTTCCAGGTGTGTCCTTATTCTCCACCTTAGTGGCAGGAGTGAGTCTGGGTGGGGCTGGATTGGGTAAGCTTGCCCTCAGGTTCCACAACTGCAGTTAGCAGGGTCAAAGTTCTACTCTTAGTCTCTGTGCAAAGCTGCCAGGAGGGGCCAAAATGGCTCCACTCAGCTGAAAGTCTGGGCTCGGGGCGTGGGGCTGTCCAAGACCCGCACTCTGGAGCAGTTCTCACTCCCTTTCACTGTCCCCCTTTCCGTGGTCTCTCCCAGACCTCTGCCAGCAAGTGGGAACTCAGGCCGATGGATCTCCCCTGGCTGTGACGTGGGCCAGGAGGTTCCGTACCCAGGATTGTAACCTGAGCTGTCCTTATTCTCCACCTCAGTGGGTACAGGACCAGGAGTGAGTCTGGGTGGGGCTGGGTTGGGTAAGCCTGCCCTCAGGCTCCACAACTGTTGTTAGCAGGGGTCGAAGATCTGCTCTTTGTTTCTGTGCAGAGCTGCTGGGAAGGGCTGAAATGGCTCTACTCAGCTGAAAGTCTGGGCTTGGGGGCTGGGGCTGTCCAAGACCCGCACACTGGAGCAAGTCTTGCTCCCCTCCAATCTCTCCCTCTCCATGGCTTTTCCCAGGCCTCTGCCAGCAAGCGGGACCTCAGGCCGATGGATCTCCCCTGGCTGTGACGTGGGCCGGGAGGTTCCCTACCCAGGATCATAGCCTGAGCTGCGTACACAGCCCTCTTTTGGCAGGAGGGTTGCCATTCCTGCACGCTGATCTGCCCCTGGGGAAAGCACACACTCCTCAGTAGGCTCTTTCACAGATCTCTCTTCTGTGCCCTGAGGCAGTGCGATCCTGACCTGGGTGTAAGGGATCTGGTCTGCAGGCCTGTCCCCTGGACCCTGGAGATCAATCCCTGACTCTACCAGGGGAAGGGGTGCTGGTCTTGAATCACCTATAGGGTTCCCAAGTTGGATTGATTTTACTCCACCTAGGGATTTGTCCCACTCTCCTGGAGTCCCCAGGCAAGCAGCACCTGGGAGGGCTCGTGGGTAGGGAACTCACAGTCTGAGTACCCCTCAGTCTGCTATAAGGCCCCAAAAGGAAAGGTCCGTTCCTTGGAGATGGCTCCGTGTGATAGATAAATTGTTTCTCTGGGCACCTATGGGTAGGGAGGGGGAAGGAGAGAATGGAGCGGTATGGCATCTGCTGATAGACTCAGATCTGCCCAGGGAGATGTCCTGAGGGGGCTAGGAGCTTGGCACTGAGTCTGCAAGAGGCCACTGCTCCCTGGCGGCAGCCATCTCTGGGCTGCTGTCAGCAGGTCTCTCCAACCACTCAGGAGCCCACCAGAAGTCCAAGATGCAAGGGAAGGGGAAGTTAACTGCTCCATCTACCCTTGTCACTGGTCTCCAAGCCTCTCGGAGATGTTTCTCCTTCCAGTTCTCCTCCACAACGTCTCCCCGTGGAGGCTCCTATAGTTTCAGGCACCCTTCCTTCCTACCCTCACCTGATCTATGTTTCTCTGCTAGCTTATTTTTTTCTCTTTCTTCTAAAAGTCATATTTTTTTCAGAGCTTTTCTTGTCCACCATCTTGGGTCCTCCCCTGGGAAAAGACTTCTTGAACCAAGAATTATTGGAAATAAAAAAGCTCAAAAGATGACAATACTTCACTGATGCTATAAAGTAGGAAAAATTACAGCTTTTGTCTTAGACTACAGTATCCAAGCTTCAACCTTCATGCCCCATCAAAAATTGTCCTACCAGCATCATTGCTCAGGTTACCTGTAGCAGCACCTAGAACCCCAGAGTGACCACTAGCAGAAATCAAGGAGGTAACCAGGGACATTGACGTATCCCTGACACAGGTAGGGTTAACATCTTAATTTCATTGTCACTGTCCTTTATATTGACTTTTTCTGCTTCTGTTTTTTTTGGAAGATAAATGAGTTCCATTCTAGGTACTTTTTATATGGGACATGGACAATCTCTTGAGCTCCAGACGTCAGTGAACTGGGCTGCAAAGAACCTCAAATCACAGCCTGGGAAATACTAGTGAAGAAGCAGAGTTGGGTTTGCCCACATCCAAGGGGCTGGACAGAGGGGGGATGGGGAGGAGTGTGAGTAAGTTTTCAAATACTTAAAGGGCCAATGAAATTCCAAACTGTGGGGCTGCAAGAAACCTTTGAGGGCACTGCTGCCAAGAAAGAGGACAACATTCTTACCCTCGTGGACTTTTTTCTCACTGATGGACATAAGCCCTCACGTAATTCTGCAGTCCCAACAGTGGAAGAAAAATACTGTATAAATAAGCAAATTAAAATCACCGGGCCAGCCTCACACCCATTATGGGGTCTATGACTATGATGGTTTCTTGCCTCTCTCCCAACCTGCCTCCACGTGGCCAGGGGGACTTCACCTCCCATCACAGCACATTCCCTTACTGTCTCCACACTTTGGGGTCCAGGCCAAAGTTCTTCCTTGGCCTTAGAGAGAGAAGAAAGCTGTTTAATTCCTTCATGCACAGACTTACCTCTGTAAGACTCCCTTCCCCACTCCATGGAATTTCTGGGGTAACTGTACATTCACCCAGGTTCTTTTTTTATTGCAGCATATTATGGGGGTACAGATTTTTAAGTTACATATGTTGCCTTTGTCCCCCCTCCCCCCCAAGTCCGAGCTTCAAGCGCGTCCATCCCTCAGATGGTGCGCATCGCATTTTTTGTGTATGCATATACCCGTCCCCTCCTCCCCCCTCCCTCCTGCCCAACATCCAATAGATGTTATTCTTATATGTGTGCTTATGTGTTGATCAGTTAATACCAATTTGATGGTGAGCACATGTGGTGCTTGTTTTTCCATTCTTGTCACCCCAGGTTCTGAGCCAACTAAATGGTCACAACAATTAAAAAATAGGCTGAATATTTATATTTTCCCACTGTTGCCTAGTACAAGAAACAATTTTCTAACAGTTAAAGCTGTGTGACAATGAAATGTGCGGAGTCCTAAGCAGTGAGCGCCGCATCACTGAGAGGATTTATGGTGAGGCAGCTGAGCCCCTGCCCAAGCTGCTGAGAGAATTGTTCTGGATGAGGGAATGATTAGCCTCAAAGACTTCATTTAGTATTCTTCTTCCAATTCTGTTTCTATTATTTTTATAGAGCATATCCTAGGAAGAGAAAAGGGCAGATCCAGCATTTGGGAGACACACAGGGTAACAATATACAAAAAAAAATGTATATAAATATTTTTTTTTTCCTAAGATGACAAGTGATTATATGAAGTTATGGAGGTTAACTTTTTCCCTAACAAGAGTGCACATAAACCCAAAAATATCTCTTTTAAAAAATATCTAGGGAGAATGATTTCAATATTTTTTAAATAATACTTCCTACACTGAACAACACTTTCTATCAAATATTGACACCTAAGTCATCCAGACAATTCTAGAATCACCTATTTTAAAAAGGAAGTAAATCTCTCTACTAAAAAGATCTTGAGCCAGGGTTCTTGTTGTCAAATGCTAAAGTAAACACTGTTCCTATTATTAAAGTATTCTGTGTTTTCTAGAAGTGCAATCTATATAATCCTACACCATGTTAAGGTGGAGTTTCTGCTGTGTCAATGAGGGGAAAGGAATACATGGAGTTCATTTTCAGGTTGCAGAGGCAGAAGATGGCAAAAAAGACAAACCATTTGTACATGTTTC
Organism: Avahi laniger; assembly: GCA_963575035.1. Lineage (NCBI taxonomy): Eukaryota > Metazoa > Chordata > Mammalia > Primates > Indriidae > Avahi > Avahi laniger. The sequence goes on along the minus strand of CAUYSK010125162.1, from coordinate 31,254 downwards.
TCCCTGAAGGAAAGGACCTAGGCAACATTCTTGTTACTTACTGAGTATAATATGTCAAGTAATTCAAAGCAATCTTTACACTGAAAAGGAATTACAGAGGTTGTCCATCTGCCAACCTGTGGTGTTATACGCCATCAAAATCCAGGCTATGGCAAAGCCAGCTTCCTAGAGCAACATCCACCCAGGACAGAACTAAGGTCTGGGAATGAAGCCATTGTCACCCCAAGATTCATTCCTACCAGGTTGGCTGTAAGTGCCTCTCTTCTATCGAATAGCTATTTGTTTTTTACAGTAGAAAATTTTATCCCAGAGACCATAAAACCCACTCTCTCCCCCTCTCTTCCCTTTGAGAGTCTTACAAAATGGTATATTGCCTATGTATAAAATTTAACTTTGCTAAAATAAGCACTATTATTAATATTCTCCCCAAAGTTATACTAAGGAGACTCTTGCCATCTAGATGCTATCATTTCTCTAACAACATATTTTCTGTTAATCATGCAATTACTTGGAGGAGTCCTCGATGAAAATGATACAAGGGGCAACATGCTACCATTTAATGTTTTCATTCATTTATTGCTTTCTCCATGCATCAAACATTGATTTATGAAACACTGGCTAAGTTCCTGGCACAGTATTAGACACCACAGGTATAGACATGAGCAAGATCCACAGTCCCTACTCAGTATGAGACTTGGTGTCAACTCAGTATGGTAGGTGGCATAATGGAGTTAGGAACAGGATATAACAGGAACAGTGAGCACATGCAGGGAGAAGGACCTTATCTCAGCCTGAGGAGGGACTGCAGTTTCCAGATTCAGAGCTGAGCACAGAGACTGAAAAAGAAAGCAAAGACATAAACGCACTAGAAAGCCTGTACCAGAGTTGGGAGAAGGGTGACAAAATGTGAAACTAGAAAGACATGTAGCAGTCCAAAAATAAAGAGTTTGCATGACTTTGCCCTAAAGTCCTGATGAATCATTGAAGAATTTTAAGAAAGAGGGTGGGTAGCATGATTATATTCACGTTTCAGAAAGATCACCTTATGAAACTGAGACTCAAGCAATGTCATGGGAAAAAAGATATCGAAAAAAAAGAAAACTACTAGGAGGTCTCCTCCCTCTCTTAAGTTCATGGCCTGGGACTCTGCAAATTAAACCCACAAAAAGCACATTAAATGAGGGGGGGAAACCCTGGGGGTTATTTACATGCGTAACCCTTATTTATGCAGGAGAGCTTAGTATGAGTAGCTCAAAAGGGAGGTTAGAATTTGGGGCTTATATACCATCTTAATAGGTGAAGAGGAGAATGAGCAAGTCACTTGCCCAAAAAATATGCCTTTTTGGAAAGATAAATGGGTTTTTAGGAGAACAAACAAGAGATAAGAAAGTTTGTGATAATATTTGTCTATGTAGGTTTGAGTGATCTTTCAGTCTCCTTCCGGGCCAGGGCCTCCCTGGAAAAGGGATTCTATCCATCCTGGGAGTATATCCATCCTGAAAAGTGATTTGTGGTGATCTTATTTCACAGAAGTTGCTGCTTTTGAGTCAGATAAGGGAAGCTCTAAGCAGGCTTTTTTTCCCTATATCTGTTGAATCTCAAATGTCTTCAGATCACATAAATCTTTATACCAAAGTGGCATATTTGGAGGTGGCATATTCTGATCCCCTTTACCACGCAAGGAAAATTCTAAGATGATGTGAAGATGAAAATAGACAAATTTAGAAGGTAGATTTGTCCATTTTAGTCAACTGAATGGATATTTGGGACCAGGATCAGGAAAGAGAAAGAATCTAGGATTATTTGTGGGTATTTGGCTTGATCCAGGGCCGTAGCTCTTAAACCTAGATTCACAGTAGAAATAATTGAGGAGTCTTTAAAAACATCCATCCCGGGCCCTCCTCCCAGTGTTCTTATTAAACAGATCTGGGATGGGGTTCAGGGATTAGCATCTTTTAAAAGCTCCCCAGAATGGCTATAATGTGTAGCCAGATTTGAGGACTTGTAATCTAGGGGATAGAAGTGATGCCTAGAGACAGGAAGCTGGAGGCAGGTGGCCCCTGTTGCATGGAGAGAAGGACATCCAGGGTCTCTCTCTGGTCCTGCCAAGGTAGAGAAGGAGGTAAATTAGAGGTCAGTACAGATTTCCATGTCTGTGCTATTATCTCAACATGTGCCAAAACATTTGTTGAAACATGTGCTTTGATCTTTTGTTCCAAATATACAGCTCCTTTTAGTATGAGAAACACCAGTATGGTGTGAGAAGAGAAAACAACTGCAGGGAAAGGTTCTGCAGGAAAATGGCATAAAAAAGGTCAAGGGTAAAACAGTAGAAATTTACATCCAGGTCCAAAATGACCTGCTGCATTTTATTTCTGGGAAAGAGCTTCCTAACTCATGAATCTTTTTTTTTTTTTTTTTTTTTTGGTTAAACTCTTGAGCTAGGAAACTATTGCTGTGCTGCCAAAATCATTCTGGATACCCTGGGGCACTGGAGGGATTAATGAACAGTTGTGTAGCTAGCCCATCCCTCTATCCAATGAATAATCAATGGTACTTGAAGCTCCCCAGGTAATTGAATGACAAACCCGGTAGTAAGGAGACCTATATCCATAAAACTATACCCATATCCATTTCTTAATGTAAATATTGATGAAAGACCACTACTCATATGGACTGCTTATCTCCTTTCTCTGTTAAAAATTGAGCTCAGTAAATTGGTTATTTGCTAATAAGTATTTTCTGCCTATACCTCATGCATAATGAACTGCAACTGACAGCTGTATAAGCTCACCACCTCCACTTCCACCTGAGGATATAACTATAAAAGTTACTGTAAGCTCCTCTTCTATTTATTTTCAGAACTCAAGTGAGCATGAGCAACAAATATGTGATAGCTAATGCAATGCAGGCTTTAGAGATTCAAAAAGCATGTTTAAGAACATTAGAAAATCATACATAGAGTAGATTCAGCAAGATTTAGCATAGCCTTTGAGAGCAAATGATATATATATATTTTTTTTTTTTACTAATTCTTAGTGTAAATTCCCAATATAAAAATGAGCATGACATTTGTAAGTAAATAGAAGTGTCACTGTCACAAAAATATCACAATTTATAGTAATCCCATTTAAAGATGCATTAAATGAAGCAAGCCTCTTTCTAAGGTGTACAACCTGGGACAAGTTATTTAAACCTCTTCAAGTCGCAGCCCTCTAGTCTCTAAAGTGGATAATAATCACTAACTTCATAGGGTCTAGAGAGTTAAAATAGATAATCAATCAAAGGCATTTGCAATAGTGCATAGAACACTGAGAAAAATAATGGCAGATTAGTGGCGACCTCCTGGCTCTCTGTACCCAGAGAAGGAGGTGAAGAGCTCAGACGGCTACCCAGGAGTGGATCGCTCCCGGCAAAGAACAGCATTGTGAATCTGCAGAGAAACAGCCTGGGACATGCAGCATAGGTGAAGAAGGTGAATGGGAGATACGATTGTGAAGACCAGAGAGTGCGAGATATACAATAGGGAATAGAGCACAGGATGGCCACGCTGGCCCAGCCAGCCAGCATAGTGTGATCCGACCCACAGTAGGACGCCTGGCTCCTTCGTTGACCTCCATACCTGCTCAGACAAGGACGCACCTGAAGTCATTGCAAAGTCGTGGTGCAAGATGACAAGCTCTGTGGAGAGGAGACAATAGCGGTAAACATTTTGAACTCCCTGATGCTCTATGCTGGGACTGCACTGGGAGGGAGAGGGACTGATCTGAGTGGTTACTTCCTGCAACCGTGGGAGGGAGTTTAGAAACGGGAACCTCACCTCTGATGGTCAGCAGGACCAGAACAAAGGAAGTGAACACTGAAAAGAGGGCTCCACCCCTGGAAACCACTGACAATTCAGCCGGCTCAGAAAGAACAGGACCCTTTGCTAGGCAGAGGTGAGACTGCGGGACTGTGATGCAGATGGGACAGCTGGAGACTTGTTGATTCAGCCTGCCAAGCCAGCATCTGCCAATTCCTGAGTGGTCACTCCCAGCGCTACCCGTCCAGGGGTGGGCAGCTCCCATTTTGGGGGCCCACAGTCCAGAGATGCTGTGGAGCTCTGCAATTTCAGGCAGTACCCCCTCACCCAAGGACGTTTGCACTGGGCGCAATGGGCTCCGCCCTTGGAGATGGAAACAAGTGAGAAAAGCCACTTTCTCTGTGTAGCTGGCATGAATCCATGGGACATTGGTGCTGAAAAATAGTCTACAACCTGTTGATTCAGCTAGCTGGGCTGGAATCAGTGGACAAATCTTGAGTGCTTCCCCCTAATGCTAGTTCTCCAGGGATGGGTGACTATCATCTGTGGGATCCCCAGCCCAGGGATGCTGGGGCTCATGGCAGTCTCAGGCAATGCTCCTCCCCCAGCCCAGCGATTTTAGCGCTGGGCATGGCAGACTCCACCCTTGGAGGTGGGAGAGGTGGGAGAAGCGAGGAAAGATGCAATCTCTATGCAACTGGCATGAATCTGTGGGGCTTTGTTGCTGAACAATAGTTGGAAGCCTGTTGATTCAGCCCACTGGACCAGCTTAGGTCATCTAATAAGATCATAACTCTATGGTTTGCTCTCTGTGTCTGGGAGGCTGCCAGCATTGGAGTTTGTAGACAGGGAAGGAAAAACCTGGCCAGAGACCTCAGCAATTGCACCCATTGACCCCTCCCATCAGGAGCTGCCTTCCAAGTGTGGTGAAAGAACCCTGAATAACATATTAGCAGCTCCCCCAAGTGGCACATCAAGCAACCACAGAAGCACACACACCCAGGCTTGCAGGCACCAGCTGTGATCTATCTTGCCCTTACCCCCACCTTGAAAGGAAATAGGGTCCAAGTAATCCTCAAGAGTAGCAAGACCCTTCCTAAACATTGGGGCATCTGTATACCCCATCTGGGGAACAAAAGCCTAAAACAGAGACATCAGATTACCTCAATAACTGGCTCCTCCATGAAAACTACAATCAATGACAGAGAAGGTAACCCCATAGCTTAACACAGTACCTTCCATTTCAAGATATTAGAGGGCAGTGGAGTCATACACACAAGTGCAATCCACGACCTGGGAGCTTAAGCTGGGGGACCAAACTCACTGATCTCCATTGGCAAAAGGTGAAGATAACAGGTCAGAGGTAACCCAACTTACTAAAATACCTCTAAGGCAATACAAGACCAGCACACCTCTCCCCAGCACTGTCAAGGAATGACCCTTGGGACCTTGGAGACAGCACCTCCAGTTCTTGACCAAGTAGCCTGATGAGAAAGAATCAGTGAAAGAATGCAGGAAACATGAAAGATCAGAGAGAAAAGTCATCCCCAAAAGAAATCATTAGATCCTCAACAATGGATACCAACTTAAATGAAATGATTAAAATGAGAGAGGAATAATTCCAAATATGGATTGTAAGAAAACTCAATTCAGTCGAAGAGAAAATAGAAACCTAACACAAAGAAGCAATAATAACAATACAGGAAATAAATGAAAAATTCTCTAAAGAAATTGAAATATTACTAAAGAACAAAACAGAAATACTGGAAATGAAAGAGGCATTCAAGGAACTAAAAAACACAGTGGAGAGCCTTAAGAATAGGATGGATCACACAAAGAAAAGAATCTCAGAGCTTGAAGATAATGCCTATGTGCTAAACAAATCAGATGAAGAAAAGGAACACAGAAGCAAGAGACAAGAACAAAACATACAAGAAATGTGGGATTATGTAAAGAAACCAAGTATAAGAATTACAGACATCCCAAAGACAGAAGAAGAAAATACACAAGGGCTGGAAAATCTGTTTCTTGGAATATTGGAGGAAAATTTGCCTGGCCAAAAATCTAGATATCCAGGTACAAGAGGCACACAGAATTCCTGGGAGGCTCAATGTGTAAAGGCAACCACCATGTCACATAGTTATTAGGCTGGCCAAAGTAAACACAAAAGAAGAAATCTTTCGAACACTAAGACAAAAACAGAAAATAATCTACAAAGGAAAACCTATCAGAGTAACTGCAGACTTCTCAACTGAAACCTTACAGCCAGAAGGAACTGGAGACCTATCCTCATTCTTCTAAAACAGAATAATAGCCAGCCTAGGATTCTTTATCTGTCAAAACTAAGCTTCATCTATGAGGGAGAAATAAAAACTTTCCCAGACAAGCAATCACTGATGGAATTTGCAAAGACAAAACCTGCCCTGCAGAAAGTACTCAGACCTGCATTATGCACTGAACAGTGCAATAGACACCCACCAAGGTAAAATCATTCAATAGTTAAAGTCCATAACCTGGATTCCACAATGGCTAGAGAGGCAAAAAAAAATGATAAGAATTTATCCAACAATATGAACAGATATCTACCCCAAATATCAATTCTCTCAATAAATGTGAATGGCTTGACTTGTCCACTGAAGAGACATAGACTTGCAGACTGGATAAAAAATTACAAACCAAGTATCTGCTGTTTCCAGGAAACACATCTAACCCACAAAGACACTTTCAGACTCAAGGTCAAGTGTTCGAAAACAAACTTCAGGTAAACGGAAACCAAAAGAAAGTGAGGGTAGCTATTCTTAGATAATATAAACTTTAAAATAGCAATGTTAAAGAAAGACAAAAATGATCACTGCGTAATAGTGAAAGGAAAAAAATCCAACAAGAAGACTTAACAATTCTTAATATTTATGCACCCAATGCAGGAGCATCCAGATACATAAAGCAAACCCTGTTTGATCTAAATAGCATCCTAAACAGTAATGCCATAGTAGCTGGGGATTTCAACACCCCATTGACTGAACCAGACAGATCCTCCAAATGGAAAATAAGCAAAGAATCAATGGACTTCAGCAGAGCCTTAGAACAAATGGGTCTAACAGACATCTACAGAACATTTCATCCAAAGAAAGCTTAATATACATTCTTCTCACCATCTCGTGAAACTTTCTCTAAAATCAATCATATCCTAGGCCACAAATAAGACCTCAACAAATTTAAAAAAATGGAAATTATGCCATGTGTCTTCTTTGGTCACAGTGGTATAAAATTAGAGATCAATTCCAACCAAAACACTCACCACTTCAGAAAGCCATAGAAATTAAACAATTTATTACTCAATGACTATTTGATCAAGGAGGATATCCAGATGGAAATTAAAATATTCTTTATTAAATAATAACAGGGACACAAGTTATCAAAATCTGTGGGATACAGCAAAAGTATTCCTGAGAGGGAAATTGATAGCATTGAATGCTCACATCCAAAAGACAGAAAGCTCACAAATCAACAAACTAATAAACCATCTCAAGAAACTGGAAAAGAAAGAGCAAATTAATCATAAACCTAGCAGAAGAAAAGAAATAACTAAGATCAGAGCAGAACAAAATGAAATTAAGAATAAAATAACTATAGAGAAGATTAATAAAACCAAAAATTGATTTTTCAAAAAGGTAAACAAAATTGACAGCCTTCTTGCTAGATTGACAAGAACTAGAAAGGAAAGGACTCTAATAAACTCAGTTAGAAATGAAAAAGGAGAGGTCTCTACAGGCATCATGGAAATATCAAACATTATCTGTGAATACCATAAAAATCTACATGCCTCAAAACTACAAAATGTGGAGGAAATGGACAAATTCTTAGAAACACACAACTTCCCTAGGCTCCATGAGAAAGAAGTAGAATTTCTGAACAGATCAATATTAAGTGCAGAAATTGAAGTAGTAATTAAAAATCTTCTGACAAAAAAAGTCCTGGCCCAGATGATTTCATGCCTGAATTTTACCAAACTTACAAAGAAGAACTTATACCTATACTGCAGAAATTATTCCACAACATTGAGAAGGATGGTATCCTCCCCAACTCATTCTACAAAGCCAATATCACCTTGATACCAAAGCCAGGAAAGGACACAATAAAAAAAGAAAACTACAGACTGATATCCCTCATGAATATAGATGCAAAAATCCTCAACAAAATCTTAGCAACCAAATCCAACAGCACATCAAAAAAATAATTCATCATGATGAGGTGGGCTTTATAGCAGAGATGCAAGGTTGGTTCAACATACCCAACTCTGTAAATGCAATTCACCACAAAAATAAAAGCAAGAACAAAGACTATATGATTCTCTGAATAGATGCAAAAAAAGCATTTGACAAAATTCAGCACACTTTTATGATAAAAACTCTTAACAAAATAGACATAGATGGGACATACCTTAAAATTATTAAAGCCATATATAATAAATCCATAGCCAATATTATACTGAATGGGTAAAAATTGAAAGCATTCCCAAACCAAACAAGGTTGCCCACTATCTCCACTTCTATTCAACATAGTGTTGTAAGTCCTTGCCAGAGCAATCAGACAAGAGAGTGGAATTAAGGGTGTCCAAATAGTGACAGAAGAGGTCAGACTCTCACTCTTTGCTGATCATATGATCTTATATCTAGAAAATCCCAAAGATTCAACTGAGAGACTCCTGAAATTGATAAATGAATTCAGTAAAGTCTTAGGATACAAAATTAATGAACACATATCACTGGCATTCATATATGCCAATAATAGTCAAGCCAAAAATGAAATCAAAGATGAAAAACTTTTCATAATAGCATCAAAGAAAATTAAATATTTAGGAATATATTTAATGAAGGAGGTGAAAGACATATACAGGGAAAACTATGAAACATTGAGAAAAAACATTGTAGAAGATGTAAACAGATGGAAAACCCTACTATGTTCATCGAATAGCAGAATCAACATTGTTAAAGTGTCCATACTACCTAAAGTGATCTACAGAATTAATGCAATCCCTATCAAAATACCATCATCATTTTTTATATATCTAGAAAAAATAATTCTACACTTCATATGGAACCAGAGAACACCTGATATAGCCAAAGTAATCTTAAGCAAAAAGAACAAATTGAAAGGCACGAGTCTACCAAACTTCAAGCTTTACTACAAGGCTATAGTAACTCAAACAGCATGGTGCTCATACAAGAACAGAGATATAGACTTTTGTAACAGGACTGAGAACCCAGATATAAAATCATTCTCATATTGTCATCTAATCTTTGACAAAGCAGAAAAAAATATACATTGGGGAAAAGAATCTGTATTCAATAAATGGTGTTGGGAAAACTGTATAACCACATGCAGAAGATTGAAACTGGATCCCCACCTCTTACCTCTCATGAAAATCAACTCATGGTGGATGACAGACTTAAACCTAAGGCGTGGAACCTTAAGAATTCTAGAAGAAAATGTTGAGGAAGCTCTTATAGACATCAGCCTAGGCAAAGAACTTATGAAGAAGACCCCCAAAACAACACGGCAGCAACAACAATAAATAAATGGTATGTGATCAAATTAAAAAGCTTCCGCACAGATAAGGAAACTATCATTAGAGTGAATAGATAACCTATAGAAAGGGAGAAAATATGTGCAATCTACGCATCCGATAAAGGGCTAATTACAAGAATGGATATAGAACTTAAGAAAATTAACAAGAAAAAAATCAAACAACCTCATCAATAAATGAGCAAAGGACATGAACAGAAACTTTTCAAAAGAAGACAGAAAAATAGCCAGCAAACATATAAAAAAGTGCTCACCATCTCTAATCATTGGAGAAATGTGAATCAAAACCATAATGAGATATCACCTAACTCAAGTAAGAATGGCCTTTATCAAAAAGTCCCAAAACAACAAATGGATGGAATGGATGTGAAGAAATTGGAACACTCCTACACTGCTGTTGGGACTACAAATTAGTACAACCCCTGTGGAAAATAATTTGGAGATATTTCAAAGAGCTAAAAATAGAACCATTTGATCCAGCAATCCCACTACTAGGCATCTACCCAAAGGAAAAAAAGCCATTCTATAATAAAGACATCAGCACTCAAATGTTTATGGAAGCACAATTCACAGTTGCAAAGACATGGAAACAACTCAAGTGCCCATCAATACATGAGTGGATTAATAAAATGTATTATATGTGTATGATATGTATACCATGAAATGCTACTCAACTGCAAAAAACAATGGTGAACTAGCACCTCTTATATTATCCGGGATAGAGTTTGAGTCCATCCTTCCAAGTGAGGTATCACAACAATGGAAAAACAAGCACCACATGTACTCACCATCAAATTGATACTAACTGATCAACACTAAGATGCTTACATGGTAGTAATACTCACGAGGTGCTGGTCAGGTGGGGAGGAGTGGGGGTGGGTAAACTCACAATTGATGGATGTGGAGCGCACTGTATGGGGGAAGGGGGCACTCTTGCAGCCCTGGCTTGAGCGAGGCAAAGGCATTATATGTAACCAAATTCTTTGTACCTGTATAATATTCTGAAATTATAAAAAGAAGGTATTTAACCTTGAAAAAATAAATAAATAAATCACAGGCAATATAAATAAATTTGAGTTTGGTCCTTTAAAAAATATATAATGCATGGAACGGACAAGCACTCTTGGCTGGTGCTATTATGTTTAGTGTCTTTTGCCTTCAAAATTCAGGCCTGAGTTTCAGACTCAAGGATGACAGAAGCCATCCCGAAGAAGTTGCACAAGTCATTTGATATATCAAGTCTTAATTTATAAGACAAATAAGTATTTTAAATAATCTCTACCCTCCTAACAGCAGCGATCTTCTATAATTCAAAACTTTTCCGTTGCTTTTCATTCTTTTTCTGTCTCCATATTATTTTTGTTGTTCTGTGCATTTGTCTGGTTTAAGGAATGTGATCCATCATAACTGCCAAGAATTAGAAAAGTATACACAAAAATCCAACACAGGCATCAGTATTAGTTTCCTATGTAGTCATAACCAATTACCACAAATTTAATGGCTTAAAACAACATAAATTTATTCTCTGTAAATTCTGGAGCTCAGAAGTCCAAAATCAAATGTCACTCAGCTAAAGTCAATGTATCAGCAGAGCATGCTTCTTCTGGAGGTTCTGAGGGGAGAAGCGTTTCCTCACCTTTGTCAGTTTCTGGAAGCCACCTTTATTCCTTGTTTCGTAGCCTCTGATTCTCTCGTCAAAGCTAGCAGTGGGGCATCTACCCCGTCTCACCCTCTGACCTGTGCTTCTGCCATCACGTCTCCTCTTGTCTGATATTCCTGCTTCTCTCCTAGGAGAATCCTTGTGACTACATCTGTCTCACTGGGATAATCCGGGATAATCCCCCATCTCAAGGTCCTTATTTTAGT
>CAUYSK010125162.1:0-17500 GCA_963575035.1 Avahi laniger | reverse complement strand
TAGGGAATGATTTGCACGGAGGCTGCTAAGCAGGAAAACAGGTGTACACTTATGGGGCAGAAGCATTTTTCTTGCCCTAGGGAGAGAATGAGGGTATCCGGTTTTATTGTATTGTCCCAATTTTCAGACTATCTGTGTTGGTAACTCAAATATCATCTTGTTCCTGCAGCATAAGATGAATGCAATTTTAAACAAGCCCATCAACCACCTGTATGACTAAATTGAAGAGCATCATCTAAGTAACAGTAGCTTCCAAACTAGGGTTGGTTGGGTAGAGAAATAGATGACTATGAAAGATGTGAAATGCATGTCCTTTAGCCAAGGACAGCCTTTGGACTGTTAATTGTTCTCAAAAAAAAAATCACAAGATTATTCTACTACCATTTAAATGTGATTTAGAAAAGAGGTATATCAATCATTTTTGGAAAAATAAGTCCTCTTCTGTGTTCTCTCATATATTACTGGAATGCTGAACCATTTTTTTTTGTGGAATTCTACTATAACTATGGTAATAAATAAAATGTATTCAATATAAAATTTACTCTGAAAACCAGGGCCAAACTCATTTATTTGACTATTAATAAGTATTTACAAAATATGTTAATAAGAAACAAATATAAACTTAGTTGCTGATCCCCATGTATATCCTTTTCTGGATTTGTTGGCTACTGTGGTTTTTATTTTTTCAAAAATCATGTTAAATTCATATTACTGACATACATATATGGGTAAAGCCAGTAATTTTTAAAGTTAGATTAATTAATCCTCTGGTTAGGATATAGACTCAGAATCTGATGCATACATGTGAAATCATTTTGAGTCAAAACAAAGTAAATTTCAGACCTACAATGATATTCTAATTTGCAGTTCAGTAGAACCCCACTAGGCCATACATAAATCTTAAGAAATAGGCCAGCACAATAGCTCACTCCTGTAATCCTAGCACTTTGGGAGGATAAGGTGAGAGGATAAGGTGGCTGTGATTCCAGCTACTTGGGAGGCTAAGGCAGGAGGATCACTTGAGCCCAGGAGTTTGAGGCTGCAGTGAGTTATGATCATACCACTGCATTCTACATTCTACCCTGGGCAACAAAGCAAGACTCTGTCTTAAAAAAAAAAAAAAAAAAGACAAGCACAAACTAATAGTAAATATATAATATGGAGAGAGGCAAATTGATGATGTGGTTCCAAATAGAGATAGGAGCACACATGCACTGCTGGCGGGATTGCAAAGTGATACAACCTCTATGGGAAGGAACATGGAGATACATCAAAGAACTAAAAGTATTAATAGAACTACCATTTGACCCAGCAATCCCACTACTGGGTATTTATTCAAAGGAAAAAAAGACATTTTATAAAAAAGACACCTGCACTCAAATGTTTATAAGAGCACAATTCACAATTGCAAAGATGTGGGAACAACCCAAGTGCCCATCAATACATGAGTGGATTAACAAAATGTGGTATATGTATACCATGGAGTTCTACTCAGCCATAAAAAAAATGGTGAAATAATACCTCTTGTATTGTCCTGGATGGAGCTGGAGCTCATTCTTCTAAGTGAAGTATCACAAGAATGGAAAAACAAACACCACATGTACTCACCATTAAATTGGAGCTAATCAATCAATGCTTCTGTGCACATATTCATTGGGTACGAGGCATACGGGAGGCGGAGGAGGGGATGGGTAAACTCATACCTAACCCAGTCTGCACTGTCTGGGGGATGGGTATGCTTGTAGCTCTGACTCGGGCAATGCAAAGGCAATTTATGTAACTAAAGTGTTTGTATCCTGGTAATATCCTGAAATTTAAAAAAAACCTGTTACTCCAACTCCTAAATTATCCCTATATCTTTTTCTGTATTTGAACAGCTTGCACATTCTTGAAAAAAGTGAATGTGGAAATAACCTGCTAACAGAATAGCATTTAAAGAAAAAGATAACAAGATTTCACCCATACAGGCCATTGTTCTTTAAATACCAGATACCCTCAGACATCCCCATCCTAAACCAAGGCATACTCTCTTTTCCTGAGGAAGTTCTGCTCTGCCTTTGGGGAGGGCTTTGCATGATTTCCTGTGATACGTGGGACTTTAGGAAGCAGAGTCACTTCATCAAGTGGCTTGTAGTACTTGCTAGAAACAAAAGGAAAGATTCAAGCAAAATAACACATGTACCCCATAAATATGTAAGATATTATGTATCAATAAAAAAACAATAAGAAATTTTTTAAAAGATAGGACTTGGACAAAAGGAATCTGGGAAGGATTCAGAATACCTATTCTTTTAAATGGAATAAAATAATTATTTCCTTGATTCTATTTTCTTAAGATACATCTCAGGCTGTGCTGGCTCCTTACAGACGTGCTTCTCTCACATTTATTGAATCCTCCACCCTAACACACCCCAAAAATGAGAGGAAAAATTATCAAAACACAACTTTGGTTCTATGAACTGAGGTAATGGGCTTCGCCAATGAAGTTTGGTTCTTGATCCTTTCTTGAAACTATTAATTTACTGTGTTCCTGTTTCTAGTCACCTCCACCACCACCCTCAAAAAAAAAGTTTCTCTTAAGTAGAGAAACTTCAGCTATTTGATCACATTGAAAAAGTGTGTTCCTTTCTCTATGTATTTAAGAGACAATTTTTTTTTTCAAATGTTAAGTACATTGGTTGCTGTGATAAAGGGGCTGATGGCTGCAGTAAAGCCCTCAGGTAGAAAATATCTGCTGTGCTGCTAATCCAGGAGCTCATCCTTGGCTCTGAATGGAGTATTTACGGCCTATGGTGGCAGCAGAGGAACACAAGGCAGGGAAATTGGAGATCAGCATCATTAGGGTTAAGGAAACGCTCTTCACCACACAGTTGCGTCTGTACAACCCTCAACCTTTGCCAGTTTTATTTGCATCTAGGAGCTGGGATCCCCATTATGAGGAAGTCTGCCCCCAAGACCTTTCACTTGGCCTTTCTCTGCTAATTCTACCAATGTGCAATGAGACTTTCCACCAAGGGGTGGCCAGAGGTGGAACAGCCGAATAAAAATTTCATTTCCCAACTGAGGGGGCATTTCAATTTCTAGGAAATCAACTGAGCTTCTATTAAAAACAATGACACATCTATGTGCTTTCCGCCAATAGGCCGCTTCCTGTTGGAAGGCAGAAAGCTGCCCTCCCCTGGGCCTCCAGATGAGCTCTGATTTATCCCTCCTGCACCAGGAATCATGTGAGCTGAAAGGTCAGGCAGTTAAAGATTTATGCTTTGTTTTATAAGATTGCTCAGAGAGAGACTCTTTTCCCTCTCTTGTTTATTTTTTATCCTCCCCCTGCCTGTCGTCCATTTTTCTGCCCAAACTAGATCATAGAAAAGGAAATGGGAAAATGTCTTGTAATATGAGTCCAGGAGCTTGCTGTCTCCCCAGAGGGCGGGATATGTGAACCAATGCGGGCAACCCCTGTGGCCGGCCACCACAACCCACCCAGAGAGGGGTGGCATGCATCAGTGCGCCTTGTAAATCTTTTTTAACCTCAATTCTGAACTGGGATTTATTTGTTTTTCTAGGCAAATGGATCTGGCTCTCTCTGGGCCCTACAGAATGATCCGTCACTGTCTACCTTATAACCTACGGCAGTCTGTAATAAAGTCAGCTTGCCAGGTCTAGCAAATGGACGCCATATCTTAGATCACGTTAGGTCTTTTCATTTATTAGATTCCTATCTTGGGCCACCCAGACATTGGTCTTTTCTCTAAAGTGTGCGCCCCCATCTTCCACCCCAGGACGTCTGAGCAGGGAATTAGGGAGGATGAAGGCTACGTGTGTTTATCACTTGCTTACTGGTATGTTCTTTTATGCCTCTTATTATTGACATGGTATTATACCAGGAAATAACTATTCCATAACCTGATATATGAGAACAAGGAAAAAAATCTTGAGAATCTACTAAGTTTTAAGCAGTGTATATTGTATCAACCTCATTTGCTTCTCCCCAAACCTGTCTTTTTTTCCTGTTTTAACAATATCATCATGACCCTGTGAACAGAGATAGAAATTTATCAGCAGGAGAAATTTTCTCCTTTCTCCTTATTTCTAGTTAGTCCCATTTATTACTGGTTGAGCCTAAAAAATGCCTCTACCTTGTTGTAGCTCTCCATCCTGCCTCTGGGATTATTGGGATAACCTAAGAGCTGACCTCCACCCGCAGTCTATATCTTTCCTCCACAGTCCATGGATCTCAACACAGCATCCCTCTTTAGAAACACCAATGCCTACCCTCTTATTTTTAATATAAAGTCTCAAACCCTTAGAATGGCATCCTCCCCGCTTTCTAACCTCATCTGCTGTTTATTCTCTCACAGACCCACCCATGGGCTCGCTCCAGTGCCCCAGCACCCTCCTCAACCTGTCCCGTATCCATACACTTATTTCCATATTTCCCTCTGTCTGGAATGCCCATATCCCCTCCCTTAACTCAGCAAAACAAAAATAGCCACTGCTGTTTTAGTATCTACCTCAAAAGTCATCTTCTGCGCAGAGCATTCCTCAACATCTCCAAGAAGAATGAATTTCTCCCTTTTTTTTTCTTGTGATGGGTCTTTATTCTTTGTGCTAGGGAGACGCCTATAGCTCTGCAACGGCAAGTTGTAAGCATTTCTTATTTCCCCCATGCCAGACTATGAAATGTTTGAAGTCAGAGCATATCTTATTTATGTCTCTACCCCTAGCAATGTGCTCAGGTTTAGCCATTGAAACTAGAATACTCTGATAAGTTGCAGAAGCATGACAAATTTGATTAAGGCCCTGAATGCATTTGGCTTTGCAAAAGATCACTTGAGAAGAATTATGTAGGTATAGCCTATAATACTTTCTAAAGATTTGTAATCTAAGGCATAGAGACATATAATCTAAGACATGAGATTGAAGTGGGTTCCTCTTCTACTCTTATAATATTTACATATTATATAAAATTTAATATTTACTAAATTTAATATTTACTAAGCTGTTTCTCTTTTGGCTTCCCAACATCTGTTGCATATTCTTGGTGAAAATATTCTGAGTTCCTTGGGGATTTACCAGTTCCTCTCTTGTGTACATTGCACTGAGAGCATTCATTATGGAAGGTTCTGGGTCTTATTCTAACCAGGGTGGTGGCATGTGACTCATGCCAATAAAAGAATACCCTCCTGAAATTTGAATTTTGAGCCCTGGAGTAAAAAGACTTAAAAATGTTGAAGACCATTCATTAAAGCAGTGTTTACAGAGCCTTTTAAAAACTTTTTTGCCACTTAGATATAGGGAACTGTTCTTGTTTTTGAGCCAAGTTGTACAGAATTCTTATTAATTTTGTGAGGTATGCAATATGTTTTCAATGCTCATTTTTTGCTCAAGTTATCCAGGTTGGCTTTTATGGATACTCCAAAGAAAGTTCAGAAACAAGCTCTGATTAATGGAAGTAAATTAAACCTGCTCACTATAGTCTAGGTGTTCAGTGTATTATGTTACATTTATTGGTTTTACTCAGATTTGTAAGCAATGTATGATATACAGGAAGTCTTGATATGATGTATGTATGATATATATGATATATGCATGATATACATGGAAGTTATAATCCAATTATTAATGTAGCCAAAATAATTCATGCTTAAAATTACTTATAGCTAATTTGAATAAGTCATAATAAAAAGATATATATCAAGTTTTTTATTTTAATCCCCCCTTTTCCCCAAGAAACCAACATAAGTAGTTTAGTATATATTTTATTACTGTTATAAATGGAAGCTCTTTAATATTGACTCACCTACACTTTTTCCTACATAGGTTTGCTCCCCCACACACACACCCAATGCAGCAATGGTATCAGAGGAAATAAGGCAGTATGAAAGCATGATATATCAAATTTATCTACAAAAGCTATGAACAAATTAGAAAAAAAAATACAATTCTGTAGAACCCACAAAGTTCCAGTGCGTGCCGTCTCGAGTTCCCTGTATTCATATTGCAAATCCATCCTATTGTGATCTCGTCTCTCAGAATAGAAACTTCTGAACTTCTCCTCAAACTTCTTTCCAAGTAGCAGACACCTAAACCATTTGTTATTTTACACCTGATATGTACTCTACTTGCATCAACATTTCTCAATAAAATGATTATGAAGAGCAGAGCCTACTGTCAGGGAAACCAAGAAAAAGAGACTTCTAGTGTCCCATTTTTTCAAAGTAAAGCCTTGTTCTGGGATTTTAATCTTGTGGTTGCAAGTATACATTCTTCTGCAACACAGAGTTTCTTACCTTGTCCTTCTTTTTTTAACTTTTTTATTATTCCCCTGAATTCACTGACTTTAAACACAATATATTTCTAAACTAAACCTAAGACATTCACCTTCCCTTTAAAATTGATTTGCTTTCTGATCTAACTGCCCAATATTTGTCACTGTGTTTATGATTATAAATTCTATTGTGAACCAGTCTCACTTTAAATCCAGGTGCCATTACAAACTAGCTGTGTGACTGGGGGTAAAAACATTAAAATTCTCTGAGTATCAGTTTTCTTATCTGTAAAATGAGAATAATAAGTGTACTAGCCTCATGGGAATGTTGTGAGGTTAAACGAGATAGTGCATATGAAGCTTAGCACATTGTCTAGTACACAGTAGGCCCTCAATGAGTGTTAAATGTTGATGATGAGGATTGTGATGATGACAGTGTTAATGACTGGTGATAACGTCATAATTTTAATGGCCTCATTTAGGAAGTTAATCAAGAAAGGTTGGTCTGTTCTGACTACATTCTTGCTCAGTCACTTCCATACTGTGAAAGATGGCAACACTTAAGGAAAATCAGACAGTAATAAAAGTCATCCCCAATATGAAGCAGATATCACAGTCTTGCTAAAAATATTTCATGGAGAATGCTAAGATGGTAAGTGTTCTCTAAAGTCTAGGCATCCTAAGTCAGATCTTTTAGTCTACTCTAAAACATCTTTTGTGTTTCCTATATTGGTCCTTGGCATAGTGCTTCTATCTATTTTCATGTTTTTGCATTGACAATCTATTCCACTGTGCTCTAAGAATAAGGCAGATGTATAAAAATGATGGCTAAAAGTCCTACTTCAGACATTGTTCAAGGTACAGAGATCCAAATTCAAATAAATAGAAGTGTATTAAGAAGACCCAAAGCCTTGATTCTAGTCTAAACTCTGCTGCTACCTTCCTGTGTGACTTTAAATAAATTCCTTAACTTTTTGGAATATCAGTATTCCCCATTAAAAGAAAAACCTTAAACAAGTTTTGGTTTTAACTAAGTTTGAGCAAAAAAAAAAAAAAAAAAAAACTCAACCAAAAATACAAAACACTGCAAAACTGATTCAATAATCAGGTAGTCCTTTCAATCAGAGCAAGTTCATAGAACTCCAACCAATAACATGATCTGACAGCATTTATAGGAACTCGAAGTACAGCATAGAGACAACTTAATTGGTCACCACTTAATTGGTTAACTGTTTACTGAACCTCCTGCAATTAACCAAAACTCAGCTATTGTAGTTAAACTCCATTTTGGTTTGGTCTTTCAGGCTTAGTGCAAGAACCTAGCCCAAATCAATGGGCTCTCATAAATTTTATTTAATAATTCATCCCTTTTAGTCAGATTCTCACCTATGAGAGAGTCTAACCAAGACTTAGAGCATCAGCATTACTCAGTTACCATCATCCTGGATTATAGGTCAACACGTCATTGATTATGGTGTCTTTGTGATCACATTTCTTTGAATCCTTAACATTTCAGGTGGAGACAGACCATTTAGCATTCAGAAGATGACTGCGTGTAGACATGTAAGACTTTGAGGGAATACAGCGTACTAGGAAACTGTTATGACTGACTTCCAAGAGGGCAATACAAAGAGTTTGGAACATACTCCTTAGCCAGGGTCCTCATGAACCAAACCAACTAAAAATCAAATAGATCAAAGAATGAGCCAGATGAGGAGTTTCTCCATTTTAACCAAACAGCCTGTTCATTAATTTTTTATAACTGAGTCTCTACAATATCCAATGTATTTATCTGTGTAACAAAAGTGAAAGTATTATACTTCTTCTTCTGCTAGTAAATAATCTAGCACCTCAAAACTGGGTTAAATTAAAACAGGGAGTAAAAACAAATGGGCACAGAAGTCTAGTTCCAGTATTATCCTGTCCAGTGAAAAAGGTGGGCATAAGGAAATATTGAGAAGGGTAAGAGTCTCATTCTGATAAGTCTTATCCCAGCATTTTGGGGAAAAGCTGTCCACATCCAAGATTCTCTCTACTTCTAGGGAAAAAACTTCCCTGTCAGCTTTACCTTAGGGTTTCCAACAGGTGTATAGCTCTAAGAGACTGAAGGGGCGCTCCTAAGTTGTAAAATGGGGACTCAAAGTTCAAGGCTCTGCAGCTTTACTACATACGTGGTGAAAAGAATCTGACGTGGCCTTTTCCAATGGGGTTTAAGGGAAGTCCCTTTCCAATGCTATTTCCAGAAGACCCAATATCCAGCCTCTAAATCAGGAAAGGTCTGATTGTCGTTAAGTTGGATCACAAAAATCTTCCTTCATTTGGTAGAAATACATCCTTATGCAATACATCAAAACTCTATAGCATTTAGTCCTGAGAATTTAGGAAAGCAGGAGACATAAGTTTCCCTTATTAAGAGTATAGAACTTTAAGTAACTATTTCATTCATGAAAGCCAATGATAGTACCCTTGGCCAAATCAATCCAACTGACCTTGCAAATTTGAATTTCCAAATACTATTTATCCTTTCAACCTTTCCAGAAGGCTGATAATGATGGGGGAATGGCAAGACCATTGTGTTTATAACACCCTGTTTAACTGTTTTATGATTTGCCCCACATAATGGGTCTCTCTGTCATTGGAGATCTTTTCAGAGATGCCCCAGAAGGAAAAACATATTTTTTAATGACCATTTAACTACTTTTGTATTAATAACATTGGTCTTCCTGCATGGAAAGCTTCTATACAACTGAAGAACATAAACTATTACAAGAACACATTTATATCCCTTTGAAGATGACAATTAAATGAAATTGCTTTGTAAATGTTCAAATAATCTGTCAGGTAGCAGAAATGTAACACCTGAAGTTTTGATTGTCCTTCCAGGATCATGAGCTTGACAAACCAAATGTTGGTCATAAATCCTTTTAATAATTTTAGCAATATTTGTTCACAGTTTAGATCATCTTGCCTATTTCATGATGAGTTGTCAAGTGCAAGACTCTTAATAGAAGCTTCAAGGACTCAAGGATGACCAGGCAGCCATCTGGGCCTTCTGTGATAACAATGCTTAGCATTAAATTTATATTCTTTCAGATACCAATTTTGCCTTTCCAAATCAAGTACATTATACTGTTTATTAAATAAAATCATAGGGGAGTTTACTTGGATCAATTCAAAGGAGTTCATTCAAATTGTACATCTTAACAATTTTAGCATCGGCTAACCTAGCATGAAAATCTGCCAAAGCATTTCCTTGGCAATTAATTCTTGTTCTACTTGATTTTGGCTTAATTTCATGAACCAGTCATTAAGAGTTTCAGAAATTCCCACCCAGTCCAATGGCATGATCTTAAAGTTATCAAAAACTTGTACTCAAAGTTCTTCCCACAAACCTTTTTGTAGAGGAAACATTTTTGGACTGTAGACAATTTAAAATGCTTTTAGAGAAGAATCAAAACAATAACTTAATGACAAAGACTTAGAATGGTCATGTTAAAGTGTTATAACCAGCATTTGACAAGGAAGCTTGATTATCTATTGCATACAACATTTTAAGAAAATAACTAGAATTATGACTGATAGGCATTATACCAGGACTATTAGATTTCTACTAATTTCATACAATCCTGAAACACATTCATAAAAATAACTCAAAAAGATTTGACATAAGTTTATTATTTGACAATGCTTTTCATACAATTCAACATATGAAACAAACCTAATTAGTTTAAAATCTCTACAAGATGAGATGCATCCTGAGACTCTCCAGGGACCTAACTAGAAAATACCAAAGTCAACCACAGATCAAAAAGACTTAATTTGGGATTTGATTTTGGGAAACTTGTCAGAAACAAATGTTCAAAACATTTGATCAAGTGATTTAATCAAAGTGATAATACAAAAAGCCACAATAGTAGGAAAAAATCCTAGCTCTTTAATAGAAAAGATTCAGTCTTCCTAAGTAATTGAAAAGACCTGTTAAAGCTCCATTTCCTATTAAGAACAGATCAGTTCTCCAAGAAAACCTTATTTTAACATAGGGAATTAAATACTATTTTTGCGTAATTATACATTTGATATTAACGCTCAGTTCTTAGAAAAGGTTATAATTTCCTTCTAATTTTAACCAGCTTGATCACATGAAATTTCTTTCACAAGATTCATCTTCCACAAACCTTCTACAACTTTCTTTTCTATTCAGTTTTAGCTATCATTCCTTCATTCATCCTGAAATCTGTAAACTAGAAAAAATCACTCTTTTCATCAACAAAAGTCTTTTATATTATATAGATTAACTTATCAAAACATGTCTTACTTTCCTAATAAAGTTATTTGTATTAATTACCATATATTAGTAATAATTTTTGCAACTTCTGCTAAGCTTAATTTTCAATGAAAACCCAGGAAGAAAGCAACTTTGAACTGTTTTAGAGCAACATTTTGTAGATGAGCACCGTTTCATAGTTTTTGGAGACATGCTCCCATATAATACCCCTTTTATGTTTAACAGACTCAAATTCCCCCAACTTCTCTGTAAGACACAAAAACAAGATATACCGCTAGCAGAATTTATTCATTATCAAACATTAAACTGAGACTAGCACTATGTTTGTACTAGATAAATGGCAGCAACGATGACCGACACAAGGAATTCAATTTAATCATCTATTTGCAGATTTAGTGAGTGAACAATCTTTTTTCTTCATAGAACTTAATACAATTACTAATTTTTTTAACTTTTCTTATACTGTGTGTATATGTGCAACTTTTTCTTTTATGGTACCGCATGAGGGAAGAAACTACATCTACCTTATTTGCCATTATATTCCTAGCCCTAGTAGAACGTGTTACATATATTAATAGTAGATGGTCAAGTATCTGTTAAATGAATGAATATGGCCATGCATTGGTTATCAGCCTCAACCAGCTCATTATCACATTAGTGTTCTCCAAAAGTCGGGATACGTTCCACATTGTCAATGAAAGGAGTGAACAGCTGTTTCCTGTTTAGAATGGCTTCCGTCAGCCTATCCCAATCATTGAAGGTAACTGGGAAATCTACTAATCAGAATCACATTGATCCTACCTTCAGATTCTCCTTCAAAACACAACAGAATTGGAATGGTTGAAGAGCAAATTCAGTATTTTAATGTAAAAAATGAGTCATATATTTCATAGATATCACTTAATCCAACATAACATAATTTTAAGACCTCAAGTTACTGAAAAAGATTCCTAAAATTCATTTACAAGTTTCCATCCCATTTATAGTCACCCAATTTACTCATTTTTAGCAATTCTGTTTAAATTGCTTACATAAGAGGAAACCACCATGGAA
Source organism: Avahi laniger (assembly GCA_963575035.1). Lineage (NCBI taxonomy): Eukaryota > Metazoa > Chordata > Mammalia > Primates > Indriidae > Avahi > Avahi laniger. The sequence goes on along the minus strand of CAUYSK010125162.1, from coordinate 5,894 downwards.
GGACTTCAGGAAATATTTCCCCAAGATATAGCACTATTAAATTGATTATCAATACAGAAGGTGAGGCTTTCTGTGTTCCCCTTATCTGCCTAAAGACAGATCCTTGAAAGGGACTCAACTGTTATCAATCCTCTGAAAAGTAACTTTAATCACAGGAAAGGAGATTTTTCCACACCCAGACAGACCATATTATAAACCATCATCTATTCTTCTAAGGGCCTATTCATCTTTCTTAAGAACCCTTCACAGGGGGTAAAGATATTTTCTTTGCACCTTGACCATTTTACTTATTTCAGCAAGGGGATTGAGTCAAGGAACCTTTGCTCTTTTCTTCATTTACCTGCCTAGTTATTGCCCTAAGTTATGGTTACCTCGGTTACTCAGTGTAATCTGATTTAAAAGCATAAGTAGGAAGCCTAGTTAAGACAAAATGGTCAGAAGCAAGGCTTGTTACATAGTCCCAAGTCTTTTTGCCTTCTCCATTGTGAAAGCCTCTAATAATTTCATTCTTCCTCTCTTCCTGGCACAGAGAGGGAGACATCCCCGTAAGTGGAGACATCCTCCATGATGTAAGTTTCCTTCACTAAAGATAGGTCTCAAAATAACTAAAAGGAGACAGCTTCCAAACCCAGCCTGTCTTCTTTTAACTAAGTTACTGAATTCCTGGCAGAGGCCATTAACAAGCAGGGCATCTTCCATGCAAGACTAGGACACCTTTTACTGTTGTTCTGAGCTCAAGATTTTAACCTAAAGAAGCAGACTCTATTGATCTAAGGGCTCAACTTCTATAAACAATCTTTATTTCTCACTTCATTTTATCTTTTCAAAGTCTCTGTACTAATTAAAAAAAATAGTTTCATTGTTTCTGTGGGGTTTTTGGTCCTTTTCTAGTGTACTCTACAAAAAATTTTAGCCAAATTAATACTTTCTCGTTGTGGCCACTGTAATTCCTAATCACCTGTGGCAAAGTGCACCCATTTCTCTATAAACAAAAAAAGAGGAGAAAGTACAGGTTCTGGGAGTTCTTGTGCATGAAGTTGGCTGGAGTTCCAAATGGAGGCACTCTAGACCCTGGACCCTGCCCAGTTTGTCTGACCCCAGGCCAACCACCGTGAAGCCCAAAAATGTCATATGCCCTCTCACAGCACAAACTAACCCTGGATGGAGTTCCAGAAGGCAGGGTTCTAGACTCCCTGCATCCAGGTGAACTCATGGCTTTCAGTATTCTAGTAGACTTACCTACGTACTGAACACAGTTCAGGTTTTTTTTGAGACTTCCAAACCCAGTCCAGATCAAAAATTTGCTCAAACTCAGATAACTTGAAACAAATCCAGTGAGCTTCAGAATTTGATACAGAACATATCCATGAACCCCCAGATGCAGCAATAACACAGTGGACACAACAGGCTCAGCAGGTACCTACTCCTGGTTACTTGGTGTTGCAGGGGTTGTTAAAGCTCTGCTTTGAATCCTGCCAACTATACCAAAACTGTTAAAAGAATAAACCTTGGACAAGCTCAAATTTTAATGAAGTTTATTTGAGCAAAGCAAAACAAAAACAATTCACAAACTGAGTAGCCCTGCAAATCAGTATAAGTTCAGAGGACTCCAACCAATAACTTGATCTGACAACATTCATAGGAAACGGAAATTCGGTGTAGAAACAACTTAATTGGTTAAAGCTTAATTGGTTAATTGGTTACAGAGACTCTTACAATTAACTAAAACTCAGCTGCTGTAGTTAAATTCCATATTGGTTTAGTCTTTTAGGCTTTTTCAGGAGCCTAGTCCAAATCAGCAGCCTCTCACAAATTTTATTTAACATTCCATATGGTAAATTGGGTGTAATTCAGCTTGTAAATGCTTCTTTCACTGCCACAATGAAATCAAAAGACCAGTTGTGCTTCCTACTTTAGGTAGCTTTGCTATTCTTGGTTGGCCCACAAAAAGTTGAGGGTGCCTTATTCTTGAATCAGCTCCTATGTTCCTAATATTTAAACAGAACTGTCTATTAATATGAAGGAAACAATTTACTTAAAGCCAACTGTAGGAAACTGTGATGTATTAATAGAAAAGTACACTAATCAATTGATGTTTTCTTCCCTTTCTTATAAAAGAAACCTGCAAGATTCTTACATTCTCCTAATGCAGGCCTGCAAACTTGTTTGGAGATCATATGTAGAATCAACATGATTAGAAAGAGGAAAGATGAAGGAAAGAAAAAGAGAAAAAAGATGCAGGAGATAAAGAGAAGAAAGAAAAACCTGAAAACAAAATAATCCATTTCTTGCCACTGTAAGCGTGGTCCTTGGACTAACAACAATAGCATCACCTTAGAGCTGGTTTGAAATACAGGATCTCAAGATCTACCCATGATCTACTATATGGATAATGTTCTGGTGCACTGGTCAGATCATTTTCACCTGCTGGTGTACCCATTCCCTAGATATCCTGAATGTTGACTGATGACAATGACTCACAGCTGGTCCTTTATCCGGAGAATTTCCCTTGGCCAAATGGGAGCATCCTCACCTGAAAGTTACACAATACTCATCCCCATCACCCCACCCAACAAACTTTAGGTACTGTCTAACTGGTCCTAAGGAATGGAAGGTTGGTCCTTCATCTCAGGTTGAGTCTCCTTGTTGCAATTTGTGTCCCAGAGACTCTCCATGGGTTCAGACTGAAGCTAGTCTCCAGCTGAGCTTGCATTCATAAATAGCTTTTGTGCCCACTCTGTCAGGCTTCTCTCATTCTTTTTGTCCTGAGAATATCTTCCCCCATCAGCCCTCCCCTCCCCCCATAAATCACTTAAATAAGAATCTCCATCTCAGGCTCTGCTTTGAAGGAGCTCAACTTAAGTCAGTTTGTATCAGAAGCGAACCTAGGAAGCAGCCTCTAAGGGTAGAATCTTGTTGGATCTGACTTGCCAGTTGGGTCACTGGCGGTAGACGGTGTACACTGATAGTCTTTAGGATGCTGCCACAGATAACTGAGACTTTCACCTGGGGAGAATGGCATGGGATACAGGTGGAGGGGATGTACTAAATGGTGCAATTTCTTAGGCTTTGAATAAGTGTGGGAAATAGCAACTATAAAGACTGTGAAATTGAGTGGATGATGCTAAGTGCCATTGATTTACTGAAGAAAGAAAATCACAGGCTCAGATCTCTTAATAATTTAAAGCAAAATGTGACTGTCAGAGGCCTCCTTGGCAGCATTTAAAAAGACTCTAATCTCTTGAAGACAGAGAGCAGAGACAGCTAAAGTTTAGGGACAGGACTTAAGTGCAACATTGTCAGAACCTGGGAGAATTTTTGCCCTAAGTAAATCTTGTATGACAATACCGGACTCTAAGAGGGAAAGAGCGGGGCCCTCACCATTTGAAATGGTGATACGTGAGTAAATAAACTTGTGAGTCTTGTAGCCTCAGTTTCTAAGAATCATCTAGGCCATCAGAAGTGGCCTACTCCTTTTTGGAAGAGAGATCGTCACTACCTTAAGATTTGTGTAGAGGCCTCAAGTGGGACAGTTGTCAAACAAGACCATGAATGACCTCCTCCGAATCGGCTCTCCCCTTATGACCTGGGCACCAGGCCCTTAATTATAGTTAAATCTCAGACATGCTGGACCTGTTAAGGAATAAATAAGCAACACCAAATTTGCTACAGGACCTGTACAGCATAATTGGCAGGAACCAGGAGAATATGTCTGTGAGTATATCATGAGAGTGCTGTGTCAAGAAGAGCAGAATATAAAGCTGGGTAAAGGAGAGTTTACAGCATAAGGAAAAACCCTCAGAATATAATTCCCCAGTAAGAGCAGTAGGCGATGGTTCTGAAACACTGCTGAGATGACTCTTAGAAGCCCGGAAAAAGCAACAGCTGAAATTAAATCAAGTAGATGTGGCAGAGGTGCCATGGAAAACTGTGAGGAAGAGCTCGAAAGACATAGAGATCTGAGTATGCTGGAGCAGATCTATTATACAGTTGACACTTGAACAACACAGGTTTGAACTGGGAGGGTTCACTTATATGCAGACTTTCTTCCACCTCTGTCATCTCCGAGACAGCAAGACCAATCCCCCCTTCTCCACTTCTTCCTCAACCTAGTCAACATGAAAACGATGAGGATGAGGACCTGTATGATGATTCATTTCCACTTAATGAATAGAAAATATATCTTCTCTTATGATTTTCTTAATAACATTTTCTTTTCTCTAGCTTACTTTATTGTAAAAATACAGTATATAATATATATATATATATAACATATAAAATACGTTAATCGACTGTTTATGGTATTGGTAAGACTTCCAGTGAACAGTAAGCTATTAGTGGTTAAGTTTCAAGGGAGTCAAAAGTTATATGCAGGCCAGGCATGGTGGCTCACACCTTTAATCCTAGCGCTTCGGGAGGCCAAGGCAGGAGGATCACTTGAGGCCAGGAGTTTGAGGTCACAGTGAGCTAGGATGAAGCCACTGCACTCTAGCCAGCATGACAGAGTGAGACTCTATATCAAAAAACAAGAAAACAAACAAAAACAAAAAAAGCTACATGCAAATTTTCAACTGTATAGGGTGGAAGGTTATGGACAGCACTCGTACCCCCCATGTTGCTCAAGTTTCAACAGCATAAGACTAGAAAACCCAACAGCTCTCTCTCAGGAGGGCCTGTAGAGTACTCCATTTATTAAGGCAATGAGAAATGAACTGGGGGAGAACATACTAGCATCACCACAAAATCTGCCCTCTGTGGGCTGAACGCCTGGTAAGAGAGATCTATTGCAGAATTTGTTTCCCTAGAAGCAATGGGGATGACAGAAACTTGGAAAGTATAATCAGCAAAATCAGAATGGCAGCCCAGAGGGTTTGACTTGCAATGATCTATCATGACAGCTATATTACATGATGTTTCTAGAGACAGATAAATGGTCAGCCAACAAGGGTACAGTTATATATATATATATAAAATCAAAAAAATCAAGAATAAATGAGCAGAGGGTAGAGGTTTTCCTCTCCAATGGGAAATCATGAACTTTTGTCCCGTTTCTGACAGAGTCAGCTCCCAGGAAGAACCCATTAACTGAAGAAGCAACCAGGTCCAGATGATGAAGATCCCAATGGCACCTATAGCCATTCCTTCCCCATGGAACTTATCACCATTTAATTATGTAATAGCAAACTTGGAAAAGGGGAATACCCAGATCTTCCAAGGCCTGTTAGATACAGGATCTAAATTTGATACCAGGAGATCGAAAGTGCCATCTTGCCCGTCTCCCTCTTAGTGTATGGACATGAGGTGTTCAGGTAATAAATGAAGTTCTGTCCCAGGTTTAACCCACAGTGGGGCTATTGGGTCTATAGACCCACTTGGTTGTCATTTCCCTGGCCCCCAAATGTATAATTCAAGTGGATATATTTAGTAGTTGGCAGAAACCTCACATGGGTTTCTTGACCTATAAAGTAGGAGCAGTTATAATAGGGAAGCCAAATAGGAGCCCCTGAAACTGTCCCCACCCTTTCCAGCAATTAGAGTGAATAAAAACAGTATCATCTCATAGCACGACAACAAGGCTAGTGCTATACTTAAGGAATTAAGACATGCAGAACTGATATTCCCCACCACATTCTTTTTTTCTTTTTTTTGAGACAGAGTCTCGCTGTGTTGCCCAGGCTAGAGTGTCGTGGCATCATCCTAGCTCACAGCAACCTCAAACTCCTGGGCTCAAGCGATCCTCCTGCCTCAGCCTCCCGAGTAGCTGGGACTACCACATTCTTATTTCATTCACTGATCTGCCCCTGAAATAAATAGTTGAATCTCCTGCACCAAATGTAGTTATCTTTATTAGGGAATACTAACACAGCCTCAGATACATAGCATGTGGACATTGA
>CAUYSK010125160.1:0-35630 GCA_963575035.1 Avahi laniger | reverse complement strand
AATTTTTTCTATATATTTTTAGTTGTCCAATTAATTTCTTTCTAATTTTAGTAGAGACGGGGTCTCGCTCTTGCTCAGGCTGGTTTCGAACTCCTGAGCTCAAACAATTCGCCCGCCTCGGCCTCCCAGAGAGCTAGGATTACAGGTGTGAGCCACCGTGCCCGGCTGATACAATACTCTTAACTCAGGTATGGACGTTATTGGGCTTTTGCCAGATTGTGTACACATTAAAAAAATATGCTTTACTTTTAACCAAGTAGGACTTTCACTTTGTACGTATGTGTGTGTGCCAGGAACCGTATTAGACCTAAGGAGTAGATTTCCAGCAGCTGTCTAGATAGCTCAATGGCCCCATCACTGGTAAGTTTTTCCTCCCTCTGGCTGGAAGCTAATCCTACGATATCACTTGCATTCTTCCCTCTTTATTTCTTTATCCACATGCATCCTAGCAGTATTCAATCCTTGACTACACATATCCAGAGGAGATAATCTTCCCAATGTCCAGTCACTGCTTGGTTTAAAGATTATTGCATCTGACTCAGAGTGCACACCTTTCCTCCCACCAAAAGTCTGACACCAATTAAATGGGAAATTAAGGAACCTGTGTTTTTCAAAATTTATGTTCAGTTTACTGTTCTCCTTCCTCTTATCCAATGGCCTGGTAATCCTTAGAATGAGATTGGCTTCTCTCTGAGCTTCTGTTGGATAATAGCAGCATTTTATCAGCTGTTAGTTTTCATTTTCAAGACAATACCACTATCTGGAGAGAATAATTCTATCTGTATTTGCAGCTCTCTGGCATCTCCTTGCCATTGAAAACACTTCTTAAATTGCACAGGAGAGTTGAAACGATTGTGAAATTCCTGAAACTGCCCGCTTCATTGCCAAGAAGGCTTCTTCTGGCTGGCCTCCAAAGTGGTGGCCCCGGCTACCTTTCTGGAGCCTGGTTCTGACACGGCACCCTCTCATTCTTCTTAATAAATGGTTTGAACATCTAAAGGAGCCACAAGGATTCCTGGCATTTGTCAGAGGCGGAAATCCTCATGGCAGACTGAGAGAAAGAGAGTCATAAAATCTTTGTTTTAGTTTGGACTCATTTAAAAACTGGAATGAAATTAAAAAATTTTTTTTCTTATGTGGTCACAGAGGTTTCCTCTTATGAGGTGGGAATTCTACCAGGATATGACGTATAGGGAAAATGACTATTGGAGTTTTGTTTCTGTGCTTTGTTTTGCTTATGCACGGAAGTAGGAATCTTCTAGCTTTTTTCCCAGTGTCCCCGAGTTCCTTTATTACTGTCAAAGCCCCATATCTGATATGTGTTTTTACTGGTAAGTTTTAGAGCTTTTATTTTACACTGTGGTCTGCAAACGTGCTTTCAAAATGTGCCTTCCTTTGTGTGCACACATCCATACCCACATTCTCCTGTTTGTGGATTCTCTGTCTTCCAGAAACACTAGTGTCTGTCCAAACCTTTCAGACCAGAAGGGTGTAACTTTTGGTTTGTGGTCTCATCTCTCTCTGTCTCTCATTACAATAACATACAGAAGCTCAGAAAGGTTTGCTGCAAAGGAAAGAAAGTTTCTCTTATCTGGGTTCTCCAAGTCGCTCTATTTTAGACACATTTAAAGGCAAGAGAATGGACGGTGTCTGGCTGTGGTGCTCCCTAGTTGCTGGAGGATATGAAATGATTGATTAAAGGCTTGGGCGCTGTTTATAAAACCATAGTTGAAAATAGTGAATATTAGCAGATACAGCTTCAGGCATCGAATGAAATCCGACCCTGAAGGTTAAATGAGAGGTGATTGTTGTAATAAAGTAAGTTTAGTTCTTCAAGGTTGGATACATCCAAAACTGGTTAAGAGTCATAAATAATTAAAATTCTTTCATCCACCAAACACTTCCTGAATGTCTCCACCTTGGGCCAGGCTCTGTGTTTGGTTCCAGGGACGCAGTCCTGGTAGCCAGTCCTCAAGAAGCTCCCAGTCCAGGGGTGGCCCGCAAGACAATCACCTAACATTGAACAGGGGTGCACCACAGGCAGGTGGGGTACGGAGAGGCCGGGGGAGGGTGGGGATGGAGAAAAGGCATCGGAAGCTGTTTTCAGGATGGAATAAGGCATGGCCTGAATCTTGAAAGTTAGCCATGTGGGCACAAATAAGGATGGGCATTTAAAGACAGGGAAAGGGTAGGTAAAGCTTGGAGGTGTGTGAAAGGGGAGTAGGTTTGTGGAATGGTGGGCCTCGGAGAGAAGAGGCTGAAAACTAGAGGGGCTTCCTAATGAAGAACCACGGTGGGAGTTTTTTTTTTTTTTTTTTTTTTTTTGAGACAGAGTCTCACTGTGTTGCCTGGGCTAGAGTGAGTGCCGTGGTGTCATCTTAGCTCACAGCAACCTCAAACTCCTGGGCTCAAGTGATCCTCCTGCCTCAGCCTCCCGAATAGCTGAGACTACAGGAATGCGCCAACATGCCCGGCTAGTTTTTTCTATATATTTTTAGTTGTCCAATTAATTTCTTTCTATTTTTAGTAGAGATGGGGTCTTGCTCTTGCTCAGGCTGGTTTCGAACTCCTGAACTCAAACAATCCGCCTGCCTGGGCCTCCCAGAGTGCTAGGATTACAGGCGTGAGCCACCACGCCCAGCCAAGGGTAGGAGTTTTAACATTAGCTGTCTGTAGGCAATGAAGAGCTGCTTAAAAAGTTCAGGCACATGTGTGAATGTGGATTAATTTGTATTTTCATTGCATGGAACACTATTCATATGATGCAAACATAAGAAGTCCATTAAGTCGACCTGGTCCCACCACTGAAAAATTGTTAGTCAAAGCAGTTTGACAGCCTTAATTGGTTAATTCTTTCAAAGTAAGAGTTACAAATAAAGACCCGTTTCTAGGAAAAAAGTTTCTATTGTTCCCTTGTGCAACAGCTAGCTTTCCAATTGCCACTATCCCTTCTTCTACAACATAAATCAGCAAAACTTGCACCTTGTCTAACAGTTTTTGACTAATTTTCAGGAATAGCCTCACCCTCCAGGTTATTCTGTATTCTAAATTAGATCCATTCCTATTATCTTCTGGGAAGCGGCTGTCTATAATGTATTTCTCTTCTTGGTGTTATAGCCATTATAGCACGAATTGCTAACTGCAGTATTATTGGCTCAAACTCAGAGAAGAAAGAAATACAGGATGAAATTGATAGTGATATTCAAAGTATTTGTAGTAACTGTTGGAGACTGTTTTACAGAACGCTAAAATTCTGGAAAAAATTGTAGTATTTCCTGGGATTAAACACAAAAATTGAATATAATGCTTTGAGTGATGTGCTAAGAGAAGGGAATAATTTTGATTACTCCTTCAGGGTGTACTTTAGATAAAAGGCGAAAGGACATTTCTCTTTGCTCTACCTTCTCCTTTATGGAGGAAATAAAAAATTCCTGTTGTTCTTGGACAGCCTCAGTTTAAGCCTATTGTACTGGGGTCCTATATGACTTAACATTGGCCCCATATCTTCCACTTCTTAATGAGGACATATTAATGGTTACATTAAAACAAGATGGGGGAGGTTTGGTGGGCCTCCTCTTCGCAGTTCCAGCTTCTGCCTGGGTCTCACCTGGTAGTGCATGAGACAGATGAGCAGTAAATAGGGGTTCTACTTTAACATGCAGTTGTGTGTGAACACTGAGAACCAGTCTCTCTTTTCCTGCCCCTCTCCAGACATAAAAATGACTAACACCTTCCTTTCAGGGAAAGCATGCTGGGCTCCCACTGATAGTGCGAAGCGTGCTCAGAAACCAAGGATAGAGACCGCTAACTTCAGGTTTCAAGTGGAGGGGGACAGTCATTTGACGCTGTTGCCTCTGTTGGTCACTGGCATGTGCAAGCCAGTTGGTCATGGCCTCTGCTGCGGCTGCAAGATGCACAAAGCCACTGGGCTTCCAATCCCCACGGTCCACGGACACGTGGGAAATTGTTAGTTGTACGTGAAATATATGTGAGAAATAAAGCCCGTCCTGCTGATGCTGTTGTTATATTTATTGTTATTCACAGTGTAAACTATTAAATGTTTACTTATTTTCTTGTTTGACAGCACTTTTTCATTTTGTAGTCAACCTTTTCAGCAGTAAGTCTATAAAAAGAGCACCTTTAATGGGAAATTAAATACTGAATTGCCATTTCTCAAGAAAATTAATGATGAATATGTAACTTCATAAAACGTTTGTCAACATTTACTCGCCACCACTGTGATCTCACGGGCCACATGGGAACCAGAGTCAAAATGTGCTGAAAAAACATGAGCACCTACTTCAAAAGTTGTCTGAAAAAGGCAGCGCCTAACAACAATTCAATTTGTGTTGCTACAAACTATGTGTTAAGATATTCTGTGAAGCATGACTTTTCATTTAGATTGAATGACTGTTCTAAATTACTTTAGCTCGTTTTTTATATTAAGTTCACTTGTGGATCGATGAACAATGAAACAATGGCTGTTAATCAAAACTTTGAAGTTTAGTCTGTTAAAGATGAATCATTCAACATTAGTAGAAATCTAAGCGTAAATTCTGTCCAAAATGTCCACAAGGAAGATAAAAGTATTGATTTTGCAGTGGTAGTATGAACAAAAATTTTGGTGGAGTATAGTATTGTGGTCAAAACAATGTACTTACTAAATGAAGATATGAAAGAGAAAAGTACTAAGATTGGTTGTGGCGCACATATAATTATATTCAAACAAATTACAATATTCTACCAATCAAAAGAAAAGGTTTAGTTTTTAAAATTTGCAATTAAAAATACATATGTAATTAAAATAAACTACAACAGTGTTTTATAAAGTTGATATTAAATTAAAAAAAATGAGCATGGCAGTATGAACATTCTTCCTTGGCTGCCCACTATTAACTGGATTTTAGAACTAGTTGAGTTTTGCAGAGCTACTTTGCAAGTAAACGTGAGTGTCTTAAAGTGGCAGTGAATATTTTTGTAAATGAGTCTTCAAACTTTGCTTGCATTTTGTTCAAAATCTGTTGGAAATCTATACTCGAAGTATTTAAAGGATTGAACATAAGAAGTCTTAGCTATTCCATGTATTGAAATTATAAATAGTATTGCAAATTACTGGCATGGAAAACAGTTTTCAAAACAGAGACTAGATAACTTCGACCTACAAGAGCAAGGAACCGGATAAATTAGACAGTGAGGACTCAAATGAGGTATAACATTTGATTTTGGAATTCTTTAGTTTCATTTCAAAAATCTGGACTTGTGGGGAGAATATTTTGAAGAAATTTCTATTTTTAGTCAGATAAATTTTTATTTGGAACTAAGCTAGGGAAAGATGTTTAAAAACCTATATTCTACTGAATCTACATTTGGCCAGTTTGACAGTTTGGCCTTGTAAGCAGTGCTTTGAGTGAAGGTTAAAAAAGACAAAAACTATAAGTTTGAGTCAAAATATTTACACATTTCACATAGAAAAATTAGAACTCAGAATATTTTCTAGTTAGGAGCATTTGTATACTGCTGTACCTATAGAGAAAACTTTTTGTCAGCTAAAACTGTTATGGTCTATTGAGGCAACTTGAAGGTGTCAATAATTTAAAACGCATTAACCATAAAATTGACTTTGGGTCGGGCGCGGTGGCTCACACCTGTAATCCCAGTGCTTTGGGAGGCCAGGGCAGGAGGATCACTTGTGGCTGAGGAGTTTGAGGTTACAGCGAGCTATGATCAGGCCACTGCACTCCAGCCTGGGCAACAGAGTGAGGTACTATCTCAAAAAAAAAAGGTGACTTTAAAGAAGATTGCTGTCAATTCTACAAAAAAGATAAAAGGATAATAATAAGACTAATTTGAAGAACGTACATTTTTCAGAAAAAAAATGTCAGCGTCATGCTTCGGAGATAGATATAGCTAGGAAAGTGATCAAAGCATGTGCCGCACAAGAAATTCCGCTTATTTTATTTTTTAGCATTCAGATAATTAATATAAAGAAGTTTTCAATTTTTATTTACATATACTGCAAAGGTATATATTACTTACATTTTTAGAAAATATATTTTAAAAACTAGTTTTCAAATTGAGCTATTTTCTAGGTCCATCAACATGATAAAACTGACTATGCTAGTCAATACAGCAACAGTTAAAAATTATATAATTTCAATTGTTTTGACACCCTATTTCCCTCCAGAAGTGTCCCAGGTGGGATGATAAATTGCTTTTCAAAAATCTTTACCCTTAGGCTGGGCGTGGTGGTTCACGCCTGTAATCCTAGCACTCTGGGAGGCCGAGGCGGGAGGATCGCTTGAGCTCAGGAGTTCGAGACCAGCCTGAGCAAGAGCGAGATCCCGCCTCTACTAAACATAGAAAGAAATTAATCGGACAACTAAAAATATATAGAAAAAAATTAGCCGAGCATGGTGGCACATGCCTGTAGTCCCAGCTACTCGGGAGGCTGAGGGAGAAGCGTTGCTTGAGCCCAGGAGTTTGAGGTTGCTGTGAGCTAGGCTGACGCCACGGCACTCTAGCCTGGGCAACACAGTGAGACTCTGTCTCAAAAAAAAAAAAAAAGAAAAACAACAACAATAAAAAAAAAAAAACAAAAATCTTTACTTTTGGTATTAGTAAGGTTTAGGTTTACAAGTAATAGACCCCAGAGAGCAGTGGCTTAAGCAGGGTAGATTTCTGTTTCTCTTTTCTGTAGAAGTCTGGGGTCAGCCGTCCAGGGCCGGATGCAAGTCCTTCCCCGTCTCTCTCATGCGTCCAGTGTGCGTGGTTTCCACCGCCATGTCTGGTGTTCAGTCCTCAGTCATCTCAGGAAAACTGCAGTCAAAAGGAAGTAGGGCACAGGGAAAAAAAGAGAAGGTAAAGACATGTGTCAGTTGCCCCCCTCCTTTTTTTAACAGACTTTATTTATTAGGGCAGTTTTAGGTTCACAGCAAAATTTAGTGGAAGGTAAAGAGAGTTCCCCTGTCCCCATTCATGCACAGCCTCCCTCACTATCAGCACCGTGCAGAGCAGTGCAGTTGTTACAACTGATGAACCTCCATTGACACATCATTGTCACCCAGAGTCCACAGTTTACATTGGGGTTCACTGTTGGTGTTGTACGATCTGTGGGCGTGGACAAATGTGTGATGACGTGTATCCACCATTATAGTGTCATACAGAGCAGTTTCTCTGCCTTAAAAATCCTCTGTGCTCTGCCTATTCATCCCTCCTTCCTCCTGAGTCCCTGGCAACCACTGATCTTTTTACTGTCTCCATAGTTCTGCCTTTCCCAGAATGTCATGTAGCTGGAATCATAGAATATGTAGTCTTTTCAGATGGGTTCCTTTCACTTTGTAATTTACATTTAAGTTTCCTCCATGTTCTTTTTATGGTTTGATAGCTCATTTCCTTTTTAGCTCTGAATAATAGTCCATTGTCGGGATGTATGGATATACCAGAGTTTGCTTTTTTAAAGATTTTTTTATTTTTTAAATCCATTCCCCTACCAAAGAACGGCTTGGTTGCTTCCAAGTTTTGGAAGCTATGAACAAAGCTGCTGTAAACATTCGTGTGCAGGTTTTTGAGTGGACATAAGTTTTCAACTACTTTGGGTAAATATAAAAGGGTGTGCTATCTGGATTATATGGTAAAAATATGTTCAGTTTTATAAGAAACTGCCAAACTCTCCTCCAAAGTGGCTGTGCCATTTTGCATTCCCACAAGCAATGAATGAAAGTTCCTGTTGCTCTACATCCTTGAAGGCTATTTGGTCTTATCAGTGCTCTTGAGTTTGGCCATTCTAATTAGGCATGTAGGGGTTTCTCATGGCTGTTTTCATTTGCATTTTCCTGATGACATATGATGCGCAGGATCTTATCATATGCTTCTTTTCCATCTGTGCATATTCTTTGGTGGAGCAGATGTTAAGATTTTTGGCTCATTTTTAAACTGAGTTTTCCTTTTCTTATTGTTGAGTTTTAAGAGTTCTGTGTTTATTTTGGATAACAGTCTTTTATCAGATATGTCCTTTGCAAATATTTTTTCCCAGTCTGTAACTTGTCTTTTCTTCTCTTGACAATGTTTTTTTTTTTCAGGGCAGAAAATTTTAACTTTAATGAAGTCTAGCTTACCAATTATTTCTTTGATAGATTGTGTGTTTGTTGTTGTAGCTGAAGAGTCATTGCCAAAACCAAGGTCATCTAGATTTTCTCCTGTGTTATCTTTTAAAAGTTTTATAGTTTTGTGTTTTAAATTTAGGTTTGTGATCTATTTAGAGTTAGTTTTGTTTTGGAGGGTATAATGTCTGTGTCTAGATTCTTTTTTTTTCTTTTTTTTCAATTGTTCCAGCACCATTTGTTGAAAAAGCTATCTTTTTTCTGTTGTATTGCCTTTGCTCCTTTTTCAAAGATCAGTTGGCTATATTTTTGTGGGTCTATTTCTGGACTATTCTGTTCCATTGATCTATTTGTCTGTTCTTTTGCCAATATCACAGTTTTGATTACCATAGCTTCATAGGAGGTCTTGAAGTTGAGCAGTGTCAGTCTTACAACTTTGTTCTTCTCCTTTAATATCATATTGGCTATTCTGGGTATTTTGCTTCTTCTTATAAATTTTAGGAACAAACAGTTTATTGATATCCACAAAGTAACTTGCTTGGATTTTGACTGTGATTGCATTGAATCCATAGATGAAATTGGGAAGAACTGACATCTTGACAATCTCAAATCTTCCTATCCATAAACATTGACTATCTCTCCATTTATTTAGTCCTTTGATTTCTTTTATCAGAGTTTTGTAGTTTTCCTCATACAGATTTTGTGCACATATGTTAGATTTATACCTAAGTATTTCACTTTTTGGGTACCAGTGTAAATAGCACTGTTTTTAATTTCAAATTCCACTTGTTTATTGCTGGTATATGGGAAAATAATGACTTTTGCATATTAACCTTGTACCCTGCAACCTTGCTGTAATCATTTATTAGTTTCAGGAGGGTTTTTTTGGTCAATACAGTCAGATTTTTTTTACAAAGATGATCATGTCATATGCAAACAAAGACAGTTTTATTTCTTTCTTCCCAATCTGTAACGTCCAAAGTCTGTTGGATTTTATTTCCTTTTCTTATCTTATTGCATTAGCTATGACTTCCAGTACAATGCTGAAAAGCAGTAGTGAGAAGTATTCTTGCCTTGTTTTCGATCTTAGTGGGAAAGCTCCAATTTCTCACTGTTGAGAATGATGATCACTGTAGGCTTTTTGTAGATATTCTTTATCAAGTTGAGGAGGTTTCCCTCTATTCCTGGTTTACTGAGACATGTTGGTTTTTTTTTTTTTTTGAGACAGAGTCTCACTGTGTTGCCCGGGCTAGAATGTCACGGCGTCAGCCTAGCTCACAGCAATCTCAGACTCCTGGGCTCAAGCAATCCTTCTGCCTCAGCCTCCCGAGTAGCTGGGACTACAGGCATGCGCCACCATGCCCGGATAATTTTTTCTATATATTTTTAGTTGTCTGATTAATTTCTTTCTATTTTTTTTTTTCAGTAGAGACGGGATCTCGCTCTTGCTCAGGCTGGTTTCGAACTCCTGACCTCAAGCAATCTGCCTGCCTCGGCCTCCCAGAGTGCTAGGATTACAGGTGTGAGCCACCACGCCCGGCTGACATGTTGTTTTTTTAAAATCATGAGTGGGTGTTAGATTTTTGTCAAATGCTTTTTCTACATCTATTAATATGACTATGTGATTATCAGTTGTCTTTTAAGGAAGTTCCAGAAATTGCGTCATCACATTTTAGCTTACATAACCTTGACCAAAATTTAGTAGTCACAGGACTATACTTAGCTGCAAGGAAGGCTGGGAATTATAGACTTTGTCATGGCTAGTGATGGACCAAGATTTAGATGAAGAATTAATCTCACAGGCTGACCACTTGATTAGAGAACACACTTTGACCATGTTTCTTAAATGTTCCAAAGAGGGATCCTTAAAACCATAGGACTGAATTGGTATCCCTAGGGAATGCTTTCCACAATTATAACATTTACTTGGATCTCTCATTTGAAGATTCATGCAAATTTTGCATGAAGATTTTTCATTAAAGATTCATGCAAATTTTGAAACTATTCTATTTGGTTTAAAATATGTTAAAGATATTTATTGTTAAAAAAAAACCCAAATGCCTCAGGAAAATGACCATATTTTGCCTGTAACTGCACATATTCCCTGATTTGAAGACATCCAATCTTGGATGGCTCAGCTATCCAAATGGCCTTTGTATTTTAACAGAGCTATTCCAGCCCTACAGAAACACATTTCTTCTGGTAGAATTCAAGTGACTAGGAAGGCATTGTGGAGGTGGGGCTCCCAGCCCTTCCTTCATACCTCCGGTATAGACACTCCTTGACCATGAATTTTGTGTGTTCCTGGGACTGGTCCAGGTTTTGATAGACAAAAATTTGCTTTTTAAATTCACTGTTTTAAAAAATGCAGAAGTAAATTAAAGTTCTGAGGGAGGAGGCCTGGAAGCCACGTGTTCTCTATGTGTTATTCGTGTCAATATTTAGAATTCCAATGTCAATTACTTGGAACTTCAATACACAAGCCACACACCCCTTGCATCCATCCACTAATTATTATCACACTTAGCCACAGCATGCACAGCCTTCCTACCAAGAAAATTGTTACAGTAATTATAAGAAAACTTATGTGAGGCCAATATTAAATTCTGAAATAAGACCTTAGTTTCCAGTAAAACTTTATAGATACGACGTAGAGGACTCTATGAGGAATTCTGAATGTGGGTGGGAAAGCCGTTATTCATTTACAAAGTCTTGATTGTGTGCCCAAATGTGCCGGTCATGCACTGGACAGTGAGGGTACGCTGGTGACCAACAGGTGACATGGACGTCAGCCCATGCATAAGCTAGGCCCTTCTACAAAATTTAATTAATTATTTGTAATCAATGCTGTGAAGGGAAAAAAGCAGCCTACTGAAAGACTGTGCAAGGAAGACACCTATCCCAGACCGAGGATAGGCAAGGCTTCTCCGAGGCAAGCAAGAAAGGCTGGGGAACAGCATTTTGAGGCCAAGCAGATTGCCCACGCAAAGGCTTTTAAGGATGGAGACACCTTGTATTTTTTAAGAAATGGAAAGAACTATATTGCAGGCTGCCTTAAAGAATTACCAAAGGGTTTAAATAGAAAACGGAGGTGAATATATTTGCCTTATCAAAAGGCTCTGGGTGTTGGTAACTGGTCTGGGACAAGAGTAAGCGGGTCACAAGGGCCCCCCTGGAGTGGAGGCTAGAGTTGAGGTGAAGAGATAAGCAATGTGGGTGCATGCATGCAGCTCAGATGTGGGGTGCTCCTGGGGGAGAGGCTGGGGAGGACAGCCTGCATATTTTTACAGGAATATGGGGTGGGTGGTGGTGCCATAGACTGACACAGCAATGGGGAATGCTGGGGAGGAGGAAGAAAGGCAGATAGATGCAAGGGGAAGATCATGAGGTTATAGAATTTAAGAGCTCATGAATCCAGCCCCTTCACTGTACAGCCGCAGATACTCAGGCCCAGAAATAAAAACTAACCCATCTAAGGCCTTGCTGCTCAAAGTATCAAAGCTTGTTAGAAATGCAAAATCTCAAGTACTCCCAGTCCTACTGAACCAGAATCTACCTTTTAACAAGGTCCCCAAGTGATCGGTATAAGCGAAGTTTGAGAAGCACTGTTCCGAGGAACTTAGTTAATAAACTGCGGAGCTCAGCTAGTCCGAAGTTAATATGATTTGGGGTAAGTTTTCTTGCTTGTATGAAACATTTTCTCCACATATGCATTAGGAGTGAGGCCTAAGTTTAAAAAGTAAGTTGAAGACTGCCAAAATTTAGGGACACTTTTTTTAACAGACAAAGGGCTACTAATATTTCACCTATGCTATTAAAGAAGGAAGGAAGAAGAAAAAGAAAGAAAGAAAGATCTTCAAAAGCCATGTATGTAATGGATTACTCACAGTTTGTGAATACAGGCTGGGAAGGAACTGGCCAAGTCGTCATGGCCTTACATATTGTGGATACATGCTGCAATATAGTCTTAGAAAAGAAATAAAAACTCCCAAATTCCTTTTTCTTACATGAGTTTCTTTTTAAGGAAGGGGATATTATAGATTTCTAAATGTTGCTCAACAAAACAGTGCTATAAAAGCTTCTCAGCAAGAATTTTGTTTGTTTGTTTTTGTCATTTGTTCAGCTCCTCTGGGCAGGAATTCCAGCTAATATTGGTCATATGCCGTTTGTGTCCAGCATAATGTCAGTGCTCAAGGATCAAATCTCAGCGTAGGTATGGAGCTGAGAAACTGCCCATAAAGCGTCCGTTATCTAGTCTGGGGTGACAAATTATCCAGAACTTAATGGCTTAACACAACAAACATTTCTTGTGCCATTGTTTCTGGAGGTCAGAAACCCGGGTTTGACTTAGCTGGTTGCCTCTGGTTCCAAGTCCTCATGAGGTTGCCGCCAAGCTGTTGGCTGGGGCTGCGGTCTCACCTGAAGGCTCAACTTGTGGGGGCTCAGCCTGCTTCTAAGCTCACTCCTGTGGCTGCTGGCAGGCCCGAGCCCCCGCCAGGTGGGCCTCTCCACGAGCTGCTGCCTCCTGACAGGGCGGCTGGCTTCCCCCAGGGTGAGCAGTCCATGACAAACAGAAAGAGGGTGCCTGGGGCAGAAGTCACAGACTTTGTGTGGCCTAATGTTAGGCTTGTCACTTCAGGCTCATCCCCTCCGTTGTAGCCTATTTTTTAGAAGCAGCATTCTATGTGCAGCCACATTCAAGGGAGGGGACCACACAGCGGGGTGGCTCCTCAGAGGTGGGGATCATGAAGTCCGTCGCAGCGGCTGCCAACCACACAGTGTCGTTTCCTTCTTTGTTTCCTCTCCTATCGGAGTGGGGCGATATTTAAAGGCTGTTTTCCTGTGAATGGAGCTCACATCAGCCCAGGACAGCCTGCATGGGGCAGGACACCACTGTTGGCACAAGAGACCCAGCCCTTGCCCTCAGGGACCTCGCTGTTCATTTATGGAGACAGACGCTGATCAAATAGGCATTGCTTCAAAGAAATGGACCAATGACAGAGAAACCCCTAGGCTGAGGGCTTCGGCGAGGGCTCTGAGAAAGACATTTAGGCTGAGTCTTGAGAGGGCAGCAGAATTGGTTGGGTGTGGCAGAGGGGAGAAGTCGTGGGGCAGAAGCCAGCCCAGGATGGGGCGGAGTGTGGCCTGGTTGAAACAGGAAAGAGAGTCTGCGAGCCTGGAATGGAGGTCTGGGGTGGGCTGCACCTGGAAGGCAGACCCTGACCCAGAGAACACAGGCTACACCAACGGTCCCCAACCTTTTTGGCACCAGGCACTGGTTTCATGGAAGACAATTTTTCCATAGACGGGGGTGGGGGTGGGGAGGCAGAGCTCAGGCGGTGATGCACCGACTGGGGTTGGGGACTGCAGGGCTACACCATTTAGTGTAGTGACAAACGTGAAGACCAGAGACACCCATACCTCAAGGCAGGCTTGAGGGTAGAGTAAGAAATTCCCAGCCTCAGGAGCCGAACTAGAGAGTGGCAGATCTCAGATGTTTGGGCGTTGGGGGCCTCCAGGGCTTTGCAGGCAAAGTTGAGAGGTGAAGTGGGCCAAGTCCTCAGCAACTGTGCGCCCCCTGCTCCCTCCCGTTTCCTCTTCCTTCTGGAGCCTGCATCTCTGCTTTCCTCTTGGGCACCAACACCTAGATCACCATGTACTTACAGCTCACCCTGGCCTCCCAGGGCTCCTCCCTGCTCAGCCCCTGGGGTCCGCCCTCTTCTTTCTGCACCTTGCTCCAGGCTGGGCCCTGCTCATGGGGTTCCCACCACTCTCTTCTTTCTGTTCTGCAAACCCACCAAGCTTGTTCCAACCGGGGCCTTTGCACTTGCAGTTCTCTCTGCCTAGAATGCCCTTGCTTCTACTCCAAATGCCACCTTCTCAGAGCAGGACCCACCGTGTAATATGCGGGGCCCAGTGCAAAATGGAAATGGAAGTCCTCTGTTTAAAAAGCAGGAAAGAAGCTTATTCCTTTCTTCTGCAATCTCTCTTGCCTGTCATGGCGTTTCAAATTTGCCTTGGGCATGGGGTACTTCCGGGGCAAAGGTAGACCTTTACAGACTCCTGGAGCATGCACTGTTGTCCCATCAGGTGCCATTTACACATCACAAATTCAAACACAAAATTATTAAGAATTTCAATATGGCTACTGCAGAGCATTAATCTCCAAGTGCAGGGCCCTTTTTGAGGGTGTGGCCTTGTGAAATCAGCCCTGTCCAAGGGACCTGCTTTGAGCCCCTTATCCAAATCAATCCAAGTCACACCCCATCACATCTCCCTGTTTTGTATCACTTAGAGCAATATTATGTTCTGAAATTATCTCTTTTCTGTTTTTGTTGTCTACCAAAAGAACTGAAGCTTCATGAAAGCTTGTCCTAATTGTCTCCATGCCTAGCTCAGGAGCTGGTACATGTAGACCCTCAATAAATGTTTGCTGATTGAATAAATAAATGTAAAAGGGAATTTATTGTGTAAAGCTTTACGTAAACTTGCTGTTTCTCCAGGCTTATGCAAACTGGCAATGTGACAAAACCATCCAGCTGGGCACTTCTCAGTCCTGTACTCGAAGCTGCCGGCCAGGACCTGCATGTCCTTGCGCACATGAAGTCTTTCCGAAGGCCAGCTCCAGGCTTACCGTTGCTCTGAAACTTGGTCCTGAGCCCTGGGTGTTTCACTTCTCTGCTGCCTTCTTTGTCCTGTACTGTATGCACCGTGCCTTAGAACTGACAGGAAAGGAGCAAGGCAAGGTCCAGGCCTCTGGGAGACCTGTTCTCTCGTTGTCCATCAACACCGTGGCTAACTTCCTGGAACTCTTGTCCTCCCCCTTTCTGTGTTTCTGCCCACAATCCAGGAGAATCTGCCTGCCCAGGGCACCCAGCCAGTTGCTGTGACGACAATGACCTCCCATGGAGCTGAACGATTGCCACTAGGCTGCAATTAGCTGGATTTTTGGAAAGCCCCAGTGTGTACCAAGATCTCCGTAATGAATATGAGCAGTATCCCATCAGGCTAAAGTCTAGGGGCTTAAACATTCTCAATTTTAAAAAGTATATATTGACTATGTTATTATAACAAGCATGCCATTAACAGAGGCTAGGAAGCTTTTCTAGTTTTGCAGAGCTTTTGCACTAGAAAATAACGCGCGGTGTGAGGTCCAAATAGGAGGGAGAGGAAAATGTCTGAGCTGTAGTTGCAGGGCAATTTCAAACAGCTCCATTGCAGAGATATGGTGGAGAAACACAGAAATGAAGTAACGATCCCCTCTTTTTTAAAAGCAACTTTGGATCTTATTTTTTCTAACAAAAGTAGCAATATTTTCAGAAAATTCCCTTATGTCACGTGCTCCATTTCCTATGTGTGTGTGTTTCAATTTAAACTATGGTTTAGAGCTTCTCTTGTGACTAGACCTATGAAGCCAAACTGTCTATTGCGTGCGGAAATATGATCTTTTCCTACTTTTTAATGAAATCAATATTAGTGGCTTCTAATCTTCCTGAAGCAATTTATTTATTTTCCTAACAAGGTATGTAAGTGGAATGTGCTGTGTATGTATATATGCGCTGATGCCTTTTTTTTTTTTTTTTTAAGTAAGATCTTCAAAGAACCAACATCTGGCTTTGTTGATTTTCTGTATTGTTTGTTTTCTATTTCTTTGATTTCTGTTTTTGTCTGTACTTGCATTATTTGCTTTCCTCTACCATGGATTTAATTTGCTCTTCTTATTCTACCTTCTTAAGGTAAAAGTTTCCATCACTGATTTTAAATCTTTTCTCTTTTTTAATACAGGCATTTAAAAGAATAAATTTCTCTCTAAGGATTGTGTGGGCTGCATCCTATAGATTTTGACACATTTAGTTTTTATTATCATTCAGTTTGAAATATTAAATATTTTCTAGTTCCCTAAAGATTTCATCTTCTTTTTTAAAACCCAATGTGTTATCTAGAAATGTGTGCTTAATTTCTAAATACTTGGGTATTATTTAAATATCTTTACTAAAAACATTTTATTGTTATTGATTTCCTATTCAATTCCATTGTGGTAAGATTTCAACCTACTGCAGTTTATTGAAATTTGTTTTCTGACCTAGCATGAAATGTACATTTTTAGTGAACTGCTTCGTCACTTTCTATCCTTAAATCTCACTTCAAATTTTTCTTTCCTCTTTAAACTTAGCTTAGAAACGGGAATGAATCTGAATACTCAGAGCACGAACAAATAATGCCAGAAAGATCTGTTTACTTTGCAATTGACAAAGGTTGGCAGGCCTCTTCTAAAATGTTCCCTCAAGAGCACAGATTTCAAATATTCTTTCCTGAAATCGGGTGGTGAATACAAGAAAAATGTGGTTACCCTGTAATCCTAGCACTCTGGGAGGCCGAGGCGGGAGAATCACTTGAGCTCAGGAGTTGGAGACCAGCCTGAGTAAGAGCGAGACCCCGTCTCTACTAAAAATAGAAAGAAATTAGATGGACAACTAAAAATATATAGAAAAAGTTAGCCGGGCATGGTGGCACATGCCTATAGTCCCAGCTACTCGGGAGGCTGAGGCAAGAGGATCGCTTGTGCCCAGGAGTTTGAGGTTGCTGTGAGCTACGCTGACGCCACGACACTCTACTCCGGGCAGTAGAGTGAGACTCTGTCTCAAAAAAAAAAAAAAGAAAAAAAAAATGTGGTTACTTCTGCCTGTGTTTTTCAGTGAGTTACCTCTCTGAGGCAAGTGGCATTGGATGGGTCTCAGCATAGTCTGAAGACTAGGGTCTGTCCCTGTCACTCAGTATTTAAGTTTCTGGTTTCCAGTTCTTTGCCATTCCTAGTGCTCCACGGTCTGCGACATGGCAAACACTTAGGAAATTCTTTTTCATTGAATGATAAACAGATACTGAACTTCCTCCAGTAGGGAAATCAGAAATGGTGGCATTGAGAAAACACATTTATGGAAGTAGACATTCCTCATTAGACACTGCAATGATATCTTCTATTAAATTGATAATATTGGATGTTGCCACGTCACTGAAATGGCTGATAATAAATACCAGATCTTTTACGAGAATGTAACTTCCCCTTTAAAAAATTCAACCCTAAAATCTGACCCTAAAATCAAGTTCTGAAATTTTAACATAAACGTAGTAGGAATTTTTATTTATGAATTAGGAAGTAAAGCATGGGACAGTAAAAAATACAACAAAAGGCAGATTTTGTGGGAGGTGGAAGGGAGTGGAGAGAGGGAGCTTTCTCTTTTATAGATGTTTGATATATTTACATGGGTTGGTGGATTAAAAGAAATACCTGGAAGACAGTTTTATCCTTGTGATTAATCTTGTATGGAAAACTATGTGCCAATGACATTGTTATGGCTTTGTTTACCAAATTCCAGAAGAATGTGTTAATTCAGTAAATTTAATTTTCAAATCAATCAGCACCATGTAGCCAAAATAATTTGCTGAAGGTTTTTATTCTTCTGTTATTACCAACTTATTTTGGTGTTGTGCTGTGCCTAGTATGTTATTTTATACCTAGATGATACTCAATAAATATCTCTTGAGTTTGATGGATTTTTTTTTTTGTACAGCTAGAATGAGAAACAAAGTAAAAAGTCTTGCTGTTATGAATGTTAATTTTTAAAGTTGGATTGACTTAAATTTAAAATCAATATCTAAAGAACTAAAGAAGAGCCTTTTTTCATCTGTACCAACCCTGTTAACTATTCCCTGCACACTTCACCAACCCTCCTTGTTCTGCTCCACCTTGCTCAAGACCTTGTAAACTGTCCCATCAGTGAATTCTCTTGGGTGACCCCGGATGATTAGGCAGAGGCGGGATTTTGCTAGGTGTATTTAGTCGGGTTCCCTGGAAGGAGATTCTGAGAAGGAGATTTGCAAGCAGGAGGTTTATCCCAGAACGCTCTCGGGAAGAACCCTCATAAAGGAGCGAGGGCAGCGGGACGGACGGGGAGAGGCTGAGCTGCCATGCACGTGCAGCCAAGGCCTGGGCTGATCCGACCAGACTGTGGAGCTGGGAGGGCCGTGCAGAGTAGTCTAGGATCAAGGCAAGGGGGCCAGGCTTTTGTACCCCGGTCATTGCATGTGGGCTGACCCTGGATATAGGGTGCAGCTTCGGAGGGGACAACTGCCTTTTGCCAAATCCCAGAGAGCGAGTGAGCTATGAGTCTTCTGCAGCCAAGGACCTGGAAGCCGGGGGAGAACGATCGCCGCCATCTTGCGGGGCGCGCACCACAGCGCCCCCTACCGGGGCAGTGGGACGAGGTGCAGCGGGGCAGGAGGGGACGGACAGGTGCGAGGGGGTGGTTACAAGGACACATTCTAGATACATGTAGGTTCTGACCTCTGAAGAGGGACGTGGGGAAGGGGCAGCGTGAAGGTGGATCGACGGATCGTGGCTGGCAGTGGAGAACTAGAGGAATGAAGTCCTGCAGCTGCCTCTGATGCCAGGAAACAGCTGCAGATGCCGACTGTGGGAAGGTTTCGGGGTGGCAATGACATGGCCGGACGAGTGTGTGGGGTCTGGGGGTAAGTGGGTAGGAGGACAGCAGCGTGAGAGGAGAGGTGAGGGGATGGGGAGCATTTTCAGAGTGACAGTAAAATTACCAAAACTTATGATTTTAAAATTATTAAAATTTATAAAAATTATTAAAATACTTTAAAAATGGATTTGAAAGTTTTTATTGTTCTTATGTAGTTTTTGAAAAAAGATCATAACTATAGGGAGGGAGACAATGAATACACATTTTGCTTAAAACAAGACCACCGTCGTAGTCAAATTTTAGGTCTTTAAATGAGATTTCTTTGAATAGAGAGCTCTTCTCCATTTGAAGGCTGTGACCCTTTTCGTTTTGTGACTACGGTGTTGGGTGTTGCCGCTGCTGTTACCTGGGAACTCTCAGAGCCATAAACCAGTCCGTCCAGATACTCATCTCTGCCCCATTTGGGTGCCCTTCTCCTTGGGAGGTTCCTCCCTGACCATCTGCACGGGCTTTGCCTTCCCTGCTGCCTTGCTTGGGGCCAGCGGTGGCTGCCAGATGTCTGACCTCCTCTCCTGGAGAGAGCCAGGAAACACCTCTTCTGCCTGGAGGCTTTTAGCTTTTTGTGTCATTCTCCCAACCTGGCTTTGGCGTCCAGCTACCAGGGGAAAGCCAACTTTGGTCATCATGCTCAGCTTAGGGAATACCATGAAAAGTTGGCAAGTGCTGTAAATTTCATTTTGAATAAAGCATTTTAAAAGCTAATGGATAAAGTTGAATACAAGAAATTCATTCTAATTTTCGTCAATTTCTGAAAAACGTTTCACTCCTGGTTCACAGTTACATTTAGTGATTTAGATTCCCCTGGCCCTTGGCATCTTTCTATCATTTTCATTTCTGGGTCTGACTTTTAAATTTTGTTCCCCCTATATTGTTTTTTTTTTCACCATGGAATCTCTATTTTAGATAAAATCTTTTTTCTTTCTGTCCTCCTCCTCTTCTTCCTCCTTTCAATTTTATATCTCATTTTTCTAATTTCCTTTCCTGAATAATTCCTCTGTAGTCTAGGCTTCCTTTGTCAAATTAGTCTTAGAATGCCGTGACCTTCCCAAAAGGCTATCGAGGCAGTTCTGCCACTGCAGTTAGGCATCTGTGGGTGTTCTAATGTCACCTCTTGAGTTTTGCAAGACCATTTTTAGTCCAATCAATTGAAACATTGTAAAGAGTTTAAGTTCAGTTTGCACATGGAAGTCATGTTGCTTGCTCTGTTTGCAATGGTTCCCTCATAGTCTAGGGACATTAGGTGGGCAGTCATCGACATCATCATTGTCAATCACCACAAATAGTATATACTGAGTTTCCTAAGCACATGGGAAAAACAGGAGGATCTTCATCCTAATAGCTGATACCAGGCCCGAATTAATGGTATTGTCAGAACCTAGTGTGAAGATCGCAAAATCACAGAAAATGAACTTTTGTCTCTAGAATTCCAGGACTTATTTTGCGAGTAGAGTTTTGAGCATACGTATTTCCCAATGATTCAATTAAGTAAAATTTTAAAGCATTGTATCTGATTATAAAGGGAATAAAGGTTAATTGCAGAAAAATTAGAAAATGATGAAAAGCATAGAGAAAATAAATAAAAACAAAAATCACCCATAATTGCATTGGTTAGAGAGAATCACTGTTCGCTGGGCTATTGCTTTCTAGCCTTTTTCCTTTGATATTATAAAAGTGGTATAAAGCTTATAAACTTTTATTTCCTTCACATTATGGACAATTTCTCATATCTTTTAAAGATATCTTTAAGGTAAAACAATGTGAAAATGATAGCATATTGTTCCATTAGATGGTTAGCCATAATTTATTTGAACATTTCCCATTTGTCTTATATGTTTCAAATGTTTTATTATTATAAACAACATTGCCATAAACACTAAACACTCTTATACAAGTGAAATTGCTGGCTCAAATTATGATGTTTTTCAATTTGATGGAAGTTTTCAGGAAGATGAGGGCAAAAATCTCAAAACAAAATTTAAAAAAAAGTTACAACCTTTAAAGAGATTTCATTATCATTCTGGACATTGTGTGAAGGGATCTCTTTCATTTCTTCTATCTTTAATAGCTTAGATAATTGTTACAAAAATCTACATGTAGAATATTCATCTCAAATATTTTATTGATGCCAGACACTGAAGCCTGAAGAAGCTCCCTATGTTCTAGCCAAGCTAAAATCACCGATGCAGTCAGTGTGTCTCCGTAGTCACGTACTTTACTGAAAGCAAAGGAAGACCGTCATCCTCAACTTTGCCTGGACTTGCGCAGCCTGACCCCACAGTCCATAACCCTGTCATCCAAATCCCAAGGCATCATTCTGCTCTCATGTCCATAAATCTATTTGTCACCACCATTTCTCAGCACTGCGTTCGCTCTTGACGAGAACATAAAGACAGGGTTCCTCATTTCCTGTGGCCATTAAGATTCTTCTACTCTTCACTCAAGGGATGACCCCAGGGTGATAATTTTTACTTCCTTCTTTAATGCATCCTCATTTTTGAACAACTCAGCTCACTTCTTCTATAATGTCATCTTTTCTCCCCAGAGTTAATGATTCTCTCTTTCATTCTGTCATTTCTCATCGTATAGCACATTATCGTGTTGTGTGATGATTAGTAGTGTATCCGCCAGTGATCCTCATCAGTGACTCCCTATTTATCCCTGTATCCCTGCTATCTGCACAGAGCCTACCAGAGTGTGTGTAACACGAAGTGTTCAGATATTTGTTAAAGGTATGAATGAGTGCTAAGTTTTACTTTGTGCCTGTTTGTATACAACTCACAGAATGTTTGAAGGGGAAACAGACTATGTAAATAAAAGACTATATATGTGATGGTGAGGATAATCCTTTTTTCGGATGACTTGTAACTTCCCAATGTCCCAAGATTAAATTCAAAGCTTCTAAGTTTTTCAAACTTTTAATGTATGGCTCTAGTACTTTTGTTAAGATTTTTTTGTTCATGGAACTTTGGCGTATTTTTTCATCATGGATTCATCCAAGACTGGACCATTCTGCTCTCAAATTCATGGGAGGTAATGGGAACACTTAATCAAAGTTGGTTTCATTCCATCTGGTTATCTCCATGCCGCCATTCAACTCTTTCCCTGTGCTCCTCTTGAATTTCACACTCTGTAAATGCACAGTCTCATGTAAATGTGCATGTGGTGGAGTGGGTGGAGAGAGGAACTCCCATGGTTTGAAAAAGATAAAACAGACTCAAATAATTAGTATTAATATTTTACTTTAGCCAGGATTTCAAATTCCACAACAAACATAATGCTTTCTCTCTAGCATGGAAGATATTGGCCCCCTCAAAGGGCCTCTTCTACATGGAATTTTGTTCAAACTTTGTGTCTTTGAGATAAGTTTTTAATAAACACAAGATTATATTTTAGATGTATTATGTCTTCCAGGAAGCAAATTAGGGGAAACAAGGTAAATTAATTGGTAGAATTAACTTAGGAAAGTAGAATGTTGTCTTAGTCTGCTTTGTAGTGTTGTAACAGAGTATCTGAAACTGAGCAATTTATAAAGAACAGAAATTTATTTCTCCCAGTTTTGGAGGCTGGGAAGTCCAAGATCAAGGTGCAGGCAGGTTTGTTGTCTGGCGAGGGGCAGTCTCTACTTCCAAGATGTGCCTTGAATGTCGCATCCTTCCAAGGGAAAGAAAGCTGTTCTGCACATAGCAGGAGATTGAAAGAGAGTGAACCCACTCATGCAAATTCCTTTATAGCAGCATTAATCCACTCATGAGGGCACAGCCTTCGTAACCTAAATATCTCCCATTAGGAACGACCTCCCAACACCGTTGCTTTGGGGATTAACTTTCCAACACACAAATTTTGTGTGTTTTGTGTATTCAATATATGAATTTAGCTCATAGCTAATATAATATCACTCCATCATAGACTACAATTAATTGATAAGTTATTTTTGGAATATTTACTTTATAATATTCAATTATCAAAAGTAAAAAAAGAGTTTGCTTCTGGGCACATTTTAAACATGTAATTTATTTTAATTAATTTGGGTAAATAAAAACACATACGAGTTTAAGGAATCATTTTTATGCATCCATTTTAGTCTGATTGGCAGTATCGCCTTTTAGATTTATGATATTGCTAAGCGAAAACACTTGGGTTATGTGGTGTAAAATGGCCTCTGCAGTTTTGGCTCAGCTAACCAAGTATCTGAAGATACACAGAAGTTAGTGAAATAAAACATGCCAACTGGAACAGGCACACGGCCATGTGGGATAGGTGCACAATTCTACATAGTGCTCAAGATTCACTAAAGAAACCTCATTTTTATATATTAAAAGATTATAAACAAATAAAGCAGAAGGCAATGTAAGTCTTGTATTTCAGCTTAAGTCCAAAGAAATAATATTCTTCAATTATTAGGCTAAAGCTTCTCTGTTGAGTTTTAATTTTTGAAAAGTCCATTATATTTGAAAAATAAATAATTCAACTTTGTTGTTAAAGCTTGATCGTTAGGGGCAGCTTCTAATCTTCTGAGGGTTTCCTTTCTGGGAGTCTCACAGAAAAGGAACAGTTTTTTCATTCAGTATTTTGAAATAAAAATTGAGGGACAGGTAGAGCTTTCTGGGGGACTGTATTCCGTCTGTGACTTAGGGAAGAAGGAGGTTAGAAAATTCTCCTTATTTGTACTTACCACTTTTCCTGTTCCTTCAACAGTCAGATGAGCTAACAAGATTCCAAAAGGGAGCTTGGGCTTTGGCTCAAGACCCCTTAGGACTCACTGCCCAGTCCATTTCCTGCACCCCAGAAGGAAGGCACAATGATCTGTGTCATCTACAAATTTTAGTGTAAAACATCTGTTCATGAGACTGTGCTCCCTAACTCATGCAAACATAGCAACCTACATGTGGAGGGGCTTGACTGTCCTCAAAACTGGCTCTGTTTCCTCACCCCTGGGGTCTGGCTGGTTGCTCTGTAGCAGAGTTGCTATTGTGTAGATGAGGGGCTGCTTGCACTTGTTTTGTGGCCGGGCAAAGCTACCCTGCGCTTATAAAGGTGCATTATCTGGTAGAGGCTCTCACCACTTTCCACCAAGGAAGGAAGGTTGTCACCATCATTCTCTCTAACACCTACAACTTCAGACCTTGGGGACCAGTTACTATGGAGGCTGCTGGTGTACCCTTCAATAAGAAATGCCTCCAACTCCTCTCCCTGTGGGCTGATTCAAGCTTCATCAACATGTGAAACAGGGAGAAGCTCCCAATAATCATGGCTGTTAGGCTTTGGCCTGACCCAGCTGTAGTTCACCATCATAGTCAATTAGTGATAGAGCTGGATGCTTCCCCGAACCCTCCTATAGCTAGCTGGTTGTAATGGAAAGGGCCGAGCAGGGTTGCAGCCTGTTATTTTTATGGCTTTATTTCAAGGCTTTCCATATAGATAAATTATGCATGCATGTCAGATAAAATATGGCATATTTGCCCCTCCAGATATGGTCAAAAGTGGGCCTAAACAGCTCGTTTTCTTCTCTCGTTTCAGAGCAAGTGTACTTGTTTCAACAAATAACTGAGGACTTGCTATCCATTGTAAGACATGGTGTTAGGCTTTGAGTAGCAGTTTCATGGGGTTTTTCCCCCCTTAACTTATTAGAAATGGCTACTGAGTTTTGTTAAATGTGTGTTTAGGAAGCTGACATTGTAATGTACGTTTTCTACTTTAATTTGATGGTATAATATGTTAGTTATGAGAGTTCCTTATGTTGAACCATCCTTGAATTCTTGGGATATATCCCAGGGATTTGTCTTAGTCCATTTTCTGTTGTTACAACTGAATATCACAGACTGTGATTTATAAAGAATAGAAGTTTATTTAGCTTTTAGTTCTGGAGGCTGGGAAGTCCAAGTTCAGTGGGCTGGCATCTGATGAGGGCCTTCGTGCTGTGTCATCCCCTTTCAGAAGGGCAGAAGGCTAAAAGAATAGGTGTGTAAGAGAGAAAGCACGAGGGGGCCATGATCACTTTGTAACAACCCACTCTCTTGATAGTTAAACCACCCCCATGATAATGAAATTCTTCCATTCATGAGGGCTCTGCCCTCATGCCCCAATCACCTCTCCTTAGGCCCCACTTCCTAACATTGCCATTGCCACATTGGGTACCAAGTTTCAATGTGAGTTTTTGAGGGAACAAACACCCAAACCATAGCAGAATGCAATTATTTTATATACTCCTAGATTCTATTTGAAAATGTTTTTTTCTAGAATTTTGCATTTATATTAATTAGACAATATTTTATTTAGAATTTATATCATAAGTGAATTCATGTATAGTATTCATTTGTCAGTCTGTATCTGGATTTGGTATCATGGCTGTCTTAGATTTGAAAATGAGCTGAGAAGCTCTTCATCTTTTTCTGTGGCCTAGAGTAATAGATAATGATCTGTTTTCACAAATCATTGACTGAGTCTTAGACTTTGCTCTGTCAAATGAGAATCACAGATTTTTTTTCTGCTTTCCAGAATTGCCATGAAGATCAAACATATGTGGAAATATTTTTCAAATTCTAACATGATATACAAATATTATAAAGATAATGATAATTGTTATTCTAAGTCCAAAGTTTGAATTTGTCTACATGTTTATAGCTGTATTGCTTCTAAATACTCTCTCTCTCCATCCTTGTCTCCCTTTCTATGTATTTCACAGGTTTTAGAAATTGACTTGGAAATTCAGTATAATTAAGAATTCAGAATTCAGTCTTTGGCTCTGATATATACTAGTTTTGTAACCTTTGTTCTAATCACTGAATATGTTTAAGCCTCAGTTTCTTTGTCTATGAAATGGGGACAATAGAACCTCCCTCAAGGGGATGTTGTGAGGGCAAAGATATTTTAAACATTTTTAAAAGAATACTTGTAAAAAACATAGCTTGATGCCTGGCACAGAAGAAGCCTGAAATAAATATTATTTGTTACTACTATTGTTACTAATAATACTTTTGTAGATTGATTCTGAATTCTTTGGGAGAGCTGAGAAGAATATATTAGATAGTCTGTCTTACTAAGAAGCTTATCCTGTCTTTTGTAAGTGAAAAGGATTTCAGTTCAAGTTTTTCCCCAAGATGGCGTTCTGATATACACCAAATATTATTTTTCTAGTAAAATCTACAGTTTAGCTATTACAAGTTGTGTGACCCCTCAGAGGTTTGGGGAAGAATTTGATGATTTTCCCATATTTTGGTGCTCAGGAATTTGAAACGCAAAGGCACATACTTGAAACTGTGTCATTACATTTGGGCAACATCCCCAAACTAGCATCTTCATTGAAAGAAGAGGGGGAAAAGAAATCTTAAAAATTTTTGTGATTTTTTTCCCCAATATGCATCCTTCCTACTAATCAGTCCTGACCAATTTGTATTTATGATCCAGATGTTCCCAAAAGAGACCCCAGCATGACAGAAGAGGAAGCAAACCGAGGAAAGTTGCTTTTTTCTCCAGGTCAGTCCTACCCGTGACTCTCGTAAGCAAGATATGGACTCATATCCTGCCACAGAAAGTTGGTTTTTCAGAAAAATTTGAAAGGGGAATTTATTCTTATTCCAAAAATAAACCCGAGGGCATGTCATACCATTTCTACTTGATGTGCCATCGGAGTAGCTGATTGCAAAGGGCAAACCC
This sequence comes from Avahi laniger, assembly GCA_963575035.1. Taxonomy (NCBI): domain Eukaryota; kingdom Metazoa; phylum Chordata; class Mammalia; order Primates; family Indriidae; genus Avahi; species Avahi laniger. The sequence goes on along the minus strand of CAUYSK010125160.1, from coordinate 9,337 downwards.
AGACCTTTCAAATGTGTTTTCTTAGTGAAGGTTTTACCTTAGGCTTAGCCATTGTGGGTATTTCCTTATTTGTAACAAGTCACCAGTGTTCTGAGCTGCAGTGTCGACTGTGAGCCTTGTTTTTATTCATTCGCCAGAGCGGAAAATCATAGGGTTCGTGTAATTAGCAGTCTGGAAAAATATCAACAAACAGATGGGTCTTCTGTGGCCAAAAAGTTTTGAGCCTGGGAGATCCCCCTGAGGAGTAAGGGGCATCTCGGGGGATGTCTGTGCAGAAATGTTTGACTCTGCAGCCGTTGGTGGGGACAGAAGAAATGTGGCCACATAATTGCTGTTTTTCTCCAACATTTTATGTAGAATAGGGAAGGCTATTTTAATGTGACTATATGACCAACCAAATGATGGATTTATCTGCGTGGTTTCCATCAAAAGCATCTAAAATATGTGTATTTTAGACTTGGTGACAAAGCCGTCTCTTATAACTGCCCCTTCCTTCACCTCAACCTTCACATCTGTCTGAATTTGGAAAGTTTTGAGGGATTTTGCGAATTACTTTGGTGGCATAAGTAAGATATTGTGTGCAAAACTCTTATGAACATGACTTATTGCTAGTGGTGTGCTGGAGCCTGCTCGTGAGGGCTGATGTCCATCTCCTCCCAAACCCACAGTCAGTTTTGCCATGTTGGTAGCTTGAAATCAGCCATGCTGGGAATATTTACACCACAGGAATCAGTAGATGCTACAAATCATCCCCACAGAGAGCTTGTCATCAAACACTTCCTGGCCCTCTGCCTCATATCACTATTCTTCAATACTTGATCAATTGAGGATGGGCTGCTGTTTTAAGACAGATACTTCTTGGACTCCACAATCTATGAAGATGGCTTCTCACACATACCCTTCCTTGGAAAAGGAGGTGAGTTTTATTTCTGAAGTGGATATTTAGCTTTCTGTCTCCACATATCCTTCACTGGATAACTATACTGCAACTTCTATCTTCCATTTGCACACGATTCACTCATTTATCATCAGCCCAGAAGTTTAGGCAGTGTCCACTCCTGGCTAAGAGATGAAGCATGTTACATAGGCCAAAGCCTGTCAGAGCATTGTCTGCCTCTGGCTGGAGTAACCGGTTCAGGCATGGCGATGTGATATCCATTTGGCACTGATGAAGCATGTGAGACTTTTGCTGCAACTTCTAGAAGAGAGACATTTACCGGAATTGAATTACAAAGATGCAATATTGGAGTTGTTTAATTGGCATGAAAACAGACACGTAGATCAGTGGAACAGAATATATATGGTCGTCTAATTTTCAACAAGGGCACCAAGAAGACAAAATGGGGAAAGTATAGTCTTTTCAATAAATGGTACTGGGATAACTGGATTTCCACATGCAAAAGAATGCAATTGGACCTTTATACAGAAAAATCAACTCAAAATGGATGAAAAACCTAAAAATAAGACTTGAAACCATTAAACTCCTAGAAAAAAACATAGATAGTAAACTCCTTGACATTAGCCTTGGCAATAATTTCTTGAATATCACATCAAAATCTCAAGCTACATAAGAAAAAATAAATAGACAGGACTACATCAAAGCTTCTGCACAGCAAAGGAAATAATCACCAAAATGAAAAGACCCTACAGATTGGAAAAAAAAAATCTGTAGACTATATATCTGCTAAGGAGTTAATATCCAAGATTTATAAAGAATTTACACAACTCAATAGCAAAAAACTATACAATCCAATTAAAAAATGAGCAAAGACTCAAAATAGACATTTATCCAAAGACAACATAAAAATGGCCAACAGGCAATGAAAAGGTGTTCACCATTGCTAATCATCAGAGAAATGTAAATCAAAACCACTATGAGATATTACCTCTCATCCGTTAGGATGGCTATTATCAAAAAGACAAGTGATAACAAGTGTTGGTGAGGGTACAGAGAAAAGGAAATTACTGAACATTGTTTTGGGAATGTAGATTGGTGCAGCCATTATGGAAAACAGTATGAAGGTTCCTAAAGAAATTAAAAATAGAAGTACCATATGACCTGGCAATCCCTCTTCTGGGTGTATACCCAAAGTATATAAAATCATCACCTCATAAAGACATCTGCACTCACGTGTTGACTGCAGCATTGTTCAAAACGCCAAGATACGGAAACAACCTAGGTGTTATCAATGGACAAGTGGATAAAGAAACTGTGTGTGTGTGTGTGTGTGTGTAATGAAATATTATTCAGTCTTTAAAAAGGAGGAGATCCTGCCATGTGCCACATTATAGATGGACCTAGGGGACTTTACACTAAGTGAAATAAGACCCAGAAAGAAAAATATTGCATGATCTCACTTACGTATGAAATCTTTTTTTCAAAGGTCAGATATATAAAGATAGAAAATCAAACAGAGGTTACCAAGGTTGGAGGGGCAATAGGGAGACAAAGATCAAAGGATACAAAGTAGTAAACACATAGGATGAACAAATTGAAAGATCTAGTGTACAACCGGAGGACTACCGATAATAATAGTGTATTGTATTCAGAATTTTTTGCTAAATGAATAGAGTATAGCTGCTCTTGCAGGTATGTGTGTGTGTGTATGTGTGTGTGTGTGTGTGTGTGTGTGCGTAATGGGTAACTGAGATGATGGATAAGTTAATTTGTTTTACTATAGTAACTATCTTACTCTATATATGTATCTTACAATATTATGCTGTATACTTTAAATATACACAATAAAATTTATTTTAAGTGAAAGCCTGGAGTTGCTGCTGCTGTCTTACTACCACAAGAGCACAAGCACTGAGAAGGCCAGCAGCCCGGAGAAGTGGAGTGGAGGGATGGAGGAGTGCCACTGGGTCCTGGTGGCATTGTCCCTCTCCTGATGTCCTGTCTGAAGCCCACTCTTTCCATTGACTTTTCAGTTATATGATCAATATATTTCCATTTTACTTAAATTATTCAGGGTTGAGTTTTCTACCACCACAGTCCAAAGAACCTTCTCTGGTATACTGGGAGTTCGCCAAATAATTTCTTCCTGATGTCATGAACGGTGTTATATTAACACTGCTGCTAGTTTAAGGAAACCACATCTAGGTTTCCATAACCTGGGATGACAGAATCTACTTTATCCATTTTAAAAGGGGCTAAAAAGATTATTCTTAGATAATATCATAAATATCTATTACTTCTAATTTGAACACAAATGAAAAAGAGCCCAGAGAAACTTAAATGATGAGCTCTTCATTTAATTTGCTGCCAGAATCTTCAGAAACAAGATGTGCTTCCAAGAAAGGAAGAGCACTGGGACAATCCTGCAATTCATCAGCGGTGGCCACTCGCGACAAGCATGCTTGTGATATTTGAACGATCCTTCTGAGCCAAGGAGGAACACAGTCCTTCTGCCATTGCCCAGACCGTGTGTCATTGAGTCTCTGGGGAAAACGCCCTGCTTTGATCTGCAGAGGACACTGTGTTAGTAACAAATGTCATTTCCTACATTCTCATTGTTGGCCAGGAAAAATGAGGCTGATCCACTTGGATTCATGCTCTTTCCCCAACCCCAGATTCGCCAGCCTGTGGTGCGTGATCTGTGCAGTGCTTGGAACACGGCAGGTTCTCAATGAATGCCAATAAATGTACTGAGTGGACGACTGTTGAGAGAGATGACCCTAAGGAACAAGTAAATCTCCTGACACAGTGAGGCACCTAGGATACAAAATCAATGTATTTGTAGTAGCCAGTCCAAGCAGGTGCATTCTGAAATATCATCATTATTAAATATTTGTTTTAGCTTTAAAAGAATTGAGGGTGTGTTAGAACGCAGGCTCTTCCTTCCACTGAAAATTTTACTTATTATTTAAAAAAAGGTTTTCAAATGCACCAAGTACATTTATTATTATAATAAACTATTTAGTTGAAATTGTAAAGTTGCTTATTTTCATTTTCACAGGAAGAAGTCAATGTTCTTAACCCACTCTTGGTGAAGCAAATGCATTTAGCATCTCCTCTTTCTCCCCCTACCCCAGGCTGGGCTCTCTCCTGTGGCCGCTGATGCTCCCGTAGGCTTATACAGCAGGGGTAGCTTTAGGGAAGAGCTAGCTGGTTCCTCTGGTCAAAATCATAGCAATCACAGTGCTAATGAGGTCAAGGTAGTAAGTTTAAAACTGAACCAGGCAAGTAGTTTCACAAAAAGAAAAATAAGAAAAAATTTCACTATGTCATCATGAGTCACAAAAAAGCAACCCCCAGTTGGCTGCTCCCAACTGGCAAGTCTATTTGTTTTGTCACAAGTAGACAGGGAAAGATAGTCCAAACCCATTGCTGTGTCCTCCTGATGAAGCCCAGGAATGGCATCTGAGTCTGTAGAATGGGTACATTTCATGTCGTAAGAACCCACCAGTGAAGCCTAAACTAACAAAACATGTCCTTTACATTTCCTTTTATTATATTTAAGAAGTTTCTTGTATGAGGTTTTTATGTTTCTGTCTTTACACTTGATGACCCAGAAAATCCTTGGAATCCGCAAGTGTTCAGCGGCCTCCAGATGAAACAGTTATAAAAAAAGAGGAACATCACTGTCAACCCAATAACAGTGTAGGTCAGAGGTTCTCAGACTTCCTCAGTTTGCAGCTCCCTTAACTTCCCAGTAATTTTTCCCATGGCACTCAAGGCCAAAAGAAATATCCAGCAGTTCCATTTGTGAAGTAAGTCCAAACACCTTAATAATATTTATGTTCTAATGACTTAGTAGATATCTAAAAAACTAATACACAAATTGAAAGAAAAAGTAACATTTTATTTCATTCTTTAATAACCACAATTACCAATAGGATGTGTGAATCTGTTGGCACTGAGTGGCTTCTCAAATCTCAGAATCAGATTGACCACCACCCCATCCTTTCCTCTTTCACATTGGGTTTCACGCGGGATTGGCTTTTTATCACAGAAACCACTGAAAACCTACTTTTGCAATATCAGCAAAAGGAATGTGGTCTAATTTGATGTTGAAACCGTGAACTCCCTTCAGCTATTAGTTCACTCAGTGTCTGGCAGATATTAAGTACTTCTGCATTTCCCTCAAAAATTTAAAATATTCTGTCATGTCCTTGGATGTTCACTGTTAGCATACCTGGGTGCCTTGACACACAGTTTGAGAACTATGGGCATAAACAATATTAATAAACACCTTTGGTCCATCATTAATAGTGACAATTTTATCATCTTTAAGTTGTTATTAATATTTTAAAAATTATGCTTCATTGTGTTTTTCTTTGAAGTCTAAACGTTTTGATTGGCTGTAATACTTGCTTTGCAAAAAATCTCCAATGTATTCGTAACCAGGGTCAAGACAAGTGGTCGTCTGTCTCCTATAGCTTTGAGGACATCATTCATATTTAAGCATGAATGAGTTGACTTTTGTCATGAATATTCATGCTTTTCATCAAAGACTGTATGGGAAGGTTGTTGAACTAAATTGAACAGGTCATTGACCCAGATGGATCAGATAGAGTGTGAGCAGATGAGGAAGGAGAGCAGGGAGATGTGAGAAGAATTGATCTTTACGTGGAAAGAGGATTGGGAATCCTCACTCATCCTTCAAGATCCAACTAAGGGAAAAGCCTTCCTGGTTAGGAACTGTTCTGTGCTGTCCCTACATGCCGCGGGTCACACTGTGCTACGCCAGCCTCAGCCACCCAACAGGAGCTCCTGGAGGCAGAAGATCTATTCTTTGTCTTCATTATCCAAGAACCAAGCACAATTCTTGACCAAGAAAGAACAGATGACTCACAATGAGTTTCTTGTTTTAAGACCAGGGCATTGAAGGGGAAGTAAAGTTTAGGCTGGGTCTCCTGAGGAAACACAGGAATTCACCAGAAAGCTCAACTAGAGGGGAGTTGGAGGGAGGCATTCCAGGTAGTCAGAGCAATAAGTGAATTCCAGGAGGGAGGGACAGAAATGGAATCTTTGAAAATGTGTGAGCAGTTCTGTGGGATTGGGGAGGATGGTGAACGTCCAGAAGGGGCAGAGGTTGAGAATGGAGAGGTGGGCTGGGTCAGGCCATGCGGGGTCGTGCAGGCCATTGTAAAGAGTGTGGGTTTGATCTCCCAGGCAATAGGGAGACCCTGAAGGGTTCTAGGTGGCGTAACGGGATAATCATCCCTATGCTGGCAGTGGACCATGGAGGCTGTGGAGCTGGGGAGAGGATGAAGGCGTGGAGGTGAGTTCCATGACTACTGGAATAGCCCAGAAAGGAGAGGAGAAGGACGTCCTTCACAGGACCTGGGCCTGACTCCATGACCTTCATCAACCTTTCATGTAAAAGGTGTTGGTATGACATGACAGGGTCCTTTCAAAAGACTTTTCATTTTGAAATAATTTTAGACTTATAGAAAAGTCACAAAAATAGCATGTTCCCATATATTATTAACTCAATTTTGCCCAAAGTAAACATCTTCCATATCTATGGTATAGTTCTCAAAGCCAGGAAATTCACACTGCTAAAATACTACTAACGAATCCACATACCTCATTAGATTTTGGTTTTCCCATTAATATCTTTTTTGTGACCCAAGATTCAATCCAGGGTCCCACATTACATGTAATTATCATGTCTTCTAATCTCTTCCTAACTGGGCCAGCTCCTCAGTCTTTCCTTGTCTTTCATGACCTTGACGCTTTTGAAGAGTATTGGCCAGTTATTTGTAGAATGTCCCTCAATTTGGGTTTATGTAATATTTTCTCATGATTAGATCGATGCCATGCTTTTTTGGCAAAAATACAAGGTGATTTTGCATCTTTCTCAGTCCATCACATCAAGGGTGTATAACGTTGATAGGTCTTATTGGTGAAGCTGACAAAGGGAAAATTTTAGGAAATTGTAATTTTGAGACTGTCTCCCATCTTCTGCACCAATTTAGCCCCTTTATTGTTTTTACTCTTCCTTCTTTCATAAAGAAGTTCCTTGATAAAGATAAAGTGTCTTTCCCTAGACTTCCTCCAGGAGCAATCATCAGCCGTGAAGATAAGGGTGACCAAGCCACATGACAAACATGGCAGAGACATTCACAGACTGTTCTATGAGAAAGAAACAATGTCATCGTATTTGAGATCTTTTTTCTTTTAATAACAGATTAACCTATTCTCTATCACAGGTACTTAAAGTTAAGAGAGCACAACCAAGAGTGATGTGTATTTTTCTTTTTCACATGTGTTAGCTTTATTTACATAAACATATTGCTACTGAGGGAGGGGGGCTGAAATTGTCAGTATATTTCTTGTTATTCTCCAAGAACATATGTATAGTTTATAGATGTGAGTTTTCAAGGCTATTGATATTTCATTCTTTCGAAATTATGATAAGCTCTCAAATAACTCCTCTGTCTCAGATAGGTATAGGTTGGCAAATAGTGACACATGGGTTGCTGCTTCCCGGTGCTAAACACAAGATAGACATTGCTAACTGGTCACGTCACTCTTCTCCCAAGCTTGGATGCATCATCATAATTTTTTCTCAAATAAAATATCAGACAGCCATTACTTATCTACTGGAGTTGATTCAAACTATGACTGTCTTTGCCATCTTGGAACTAGAATTTCCATGGAAATACTTAAATATATTAGGTAGAATAACGAGCTTTCCACTAGCATATAAACAATTCTATCACTTGGCTATAAACAGCACAGACTGTACGTATATGTCAGATTGTAACTGAATACATAAGAGATTTTTCTAGTCATTTTCCTTCATGTTTTAAAGGAAAGTAACATATCTCATCACTTTTCTTCATTTTTTAATTCCTCTGAGCTGGCTGTACTCTTCGACTGTGGCTCTGTGCTGTCTCATAATTATTTTCCTGTCTCTCTTTCCCGCCGGGGTAGAAGTTTCCCTCTGGAGGGTGAGGATACCATCTGACTTCTTCGTATCTTTGGAGCCCAGCGCTGCGCTGGCTACATTGCAGACATCTGCACATCGCGAGAGGCAGCCCGGGTGCACTGTGCTAGAATAACACATCTTGTGACCTGAAGCAAGTGTATTTCTTGCTGAGAACCTCTCCTCACAGAATCACCTCACGGACAGAGGTGGCATCTTGTCACGTGCTCGCGGATGGCCGGTGCAGGGAGGAGGGAATAGGGTGAGCTGCAGACCAGCTCTCTGCATTTCACTGGTCAAAGCAAGTCCCATGCTCACACCTAATTTCAGAGGAGGTGGGGAAGTTCAAACTTGCTCTGAGCTCAAAAGTGAGAGGAATAGGATATCTGTGAAGAACTCTAATGATTACCTCAGTGTCCCAGGAGAACATTTGTGAATGCATGCAATAATATCTGTGTCTTTTGCTTAAAAACTGGGATGAGAACCTCAAAGACCACACTTCTCCCTTCCTTTTGAAAAAAGCCAGAGCAGAAAGACAATTATACTAAACAGTATGTTTTCAGGTCAGCAACATGAATTTCCATCATTATCTTTGTGTCCTCAGTCAGAAGGAAATAATTGTCCTTCTTCAAAAGCAAGATTCTATCCCTTGAGCATCAGAAGAACTTGAACCTTGTTCAATGGCTTATATTTATTCATAAAACACTTAAGCAATATGTCCCTGACAATTGTTTCAGATTAACTTATTTCCAATGGAGGCATGCCCATTTTCCTCTTGTAAAAAGCTAAACAGACTGGAACTTTCCTTTTAGGAACTTATTAAGTTGAGCATAATGTAGTTACATTCGTTAAACTTTAAGCACTAAATAGTCACTAAAAACACAATATACTTTTCTCACATGCTGTAGCACCAACCAGAGTATACAGGTGCCTGATAAATATTTGTTGTTGGACTGGTTTTCCAAGAAACAATCTTCCAGAGCAACCTAAACTAGAAGAAATTTGGTCAGATCTTTGGAATGAATTATAAATCTTCCCTCTTTTTTCTTTCTCCAATGGCCAGGAAGATATTCTCTTCTGAGACTTTACTTAATCCTATGGTACTTTCAAAAGATTTACTCAAAGTTTCTCACTTTGCTTTTCATTGGTAAGTGTAATAATGGTTCAAATGCTTATTCTAATTTAGGTTTATTTTACTAGTGCTTTTACTCATTTTCATTATGTTTTGGCTTGGGGGAGATGTCAAAAAGACTCCTTGTGGTAGGGCATGGTGGCTCACGCCTGTAATCCTAGCACTCTGGGAGGCCGAGGCAGGAGGATTGTTTGAGCTCAGGAGTTCGAAACCAGCCTGAGCAAGAGTGAGACCCCATCTCTACTAAAAATAGAAAGAAATTAATTGGACAACTAAAAATATATAGAAAAAATTAGCCGGGCATGGTGGTGCATGCCTGTAGTCC
>CAUYSK010125159.1:0-11828 GCA_963575035.1 Avahi laniger | reverse complement strand
GTAGGCCCAATGTGTGCAGAAGGAAGAAAATAATAAAGATTAGAGCAGAGATAAATAAAACAGAGAATAGAAAAATAGAAACAAAAAGAGAATAAGAGTTGTTTTTTTGAAAAGATCAACAAAATTGACAAGTATTTAACTAGATTTAGAATAAAAGAGATTCAAATAACTGACATCAAAAATGAATGATTAGACATTACATCTAATGCCACAAAAATAAAAAGTATTATAAAAGAATATTATGAACAACTGTAGGTATGGTAATGAATGGGATAACTGAGAAGAAACAGGTAAATTCATAAAAAGAATCTACCAAGACTAAATCATGAAGAGATAGAAAATCTGAACAGACCAATAATGAGTAAGGAGGTTGAATAAGTAATCAAAAACCTCTCAAAAAAGAAAAGCTCAGAAAGAGATGGCTTCACTGGTGAATTCTATCAAACATTTTAAAAAAGAATTAACACAAATCCTCCTGAAACTCTTCTAAAAAGCTGAAAACAAGAAACACTTTCAAGCTCATTCTATGAAGCCAGCATTACCTTTGTTCCAAAGCCAGACAAAGGCACTAGAAAAAAATTACAGACCAATATCCATGGTTAAGTACTGATGCAAAAATCTTCAACAAAATAACAGCAAACCTAATTCAATAGCACATTAAAAGAATTATACACTATGACAAAGTGGTATTTATTCCTGGAATGCAAGAATGGTTCAACATATGGAAAATGATCAGTGCAATATACCACATTAACAGATTAAAGGAAAAAAAAATATCATCTCAATTGATACAGAAAAGCATTTGACAAAATTCAACACCCTTTCATGATAAAGACACTCAACAAACTACATATAGAAGGAACCTCCCTCAACATAATATAAAGAAAACCCATTTGTGAATAGCCCACAGCTAAAATCATACTAAATAGTAAAAGACTGAGCTTTTCCTCAAAGATGAGGAACAAGGCAAGGATGCCCACTCTCAAAACTTCTTTTCAACATAATATTGGAATTCCTAATCAGAGCAATTAGATAAGAAAAAGAAATAAAATGCATGTAAATTGAAATGGAAGAAGTAAAATTATCTCTGTTGACAGATGATAATTGTGTATGTAGAGAATCGTAAAGATTCAACAACAACAAAAAACTGTTAGAACTAATAAACAAAATCAGCAAAGGTTCAGGATACAAAATCAACACAATAAAAAAGCATTTCTATATAATAACAGTGAACAATCTGAAAAGTAAGTTAAAAAAAATTCCATTTACAATAGCATCAGAAAAAATAAAATATTTAGGAATAAAGCTAATCAAAGAGATGAAAAACTTGTACACTGAAAACTACAAAAATATTGCTGAAATTAAAAATGATGTAAATAAATGAGAAGACACCCCATGTTCATGAACTGGAAGGCATAATATTGTTAAGATGTCCACATTATCCACAAAGTGATCTACCAATTCAATGCAATCCCTATCAAAGTCCCAATGGCATTTTTTGCAGAAATAAAAAAATTCATATGGAATCTCCAGGGACTCTGAATAGCAAAAAAAAAAAAGAAGAAGTTGGATGTCATTTTCTGATTTCAAAACATATTATAAATCCACTGTAACCAAAACAATATGGCACTGCCATAAAAACAGACGAATGGAATAAAATACAGATTCCAGAAATAAACCCTCATATATACGGTGAAGTAATCTTTGACAAGGGTGTCAAGGCAACTCAATTGAGGACAGTCTCTTCAAAAAATGATATTGGAACAACTGGATATCCACATGCGAAAGAATGAAGTTGAACCCTTATCCTATACCACATATAAAAATTAACTCAAAATGGATTAAAGATTCAAATTTAAGATCTAAAACTGTAAAATTCCTAGAGGAAAACATAGGGAAAAATCTTCACAACATTGGTCTTGAAAATGATTTCTTGGATGTGACATCAAAAGCACAAGCATCAAAAGCAAAAATAGGCAAATTGGACTATATCAAACTTAAAAACTTTTGTGTATCAAAGGACACAATAAACAGAATAAATGGGAGAAAATACTTGAAAATCGTATGCTGGATAAGGGGTTAATATCTAGAATATATAATGAACTCTGACAACTCAACCACAAAAAATCAAATAAACTGATTAAAAAATGGATAAAAGACTTGAGTAGACTTTTCTCCAAAATGATATAGAAATGGCCAACACATATATGAAAAAGATGTTCAACATCATTAATCACAGGACAAATGTAAATCAAAAATGCAATGACATGTTATTAGAATGGCTACTATCAAAAAACTCAGAAAATAATAAGTGTTGGTGAGGATGTGGAGAAAACGGAACTCTCGTGTATTGTTGGTGGGATTGTAAAATAGTACAAATGCTATGGAAAACAGTACAAAAGTTCCTCAAAAATTAAAAACAGAATTAATATGCTATCCAGCAATCCCATGTGCAAAAGAACTGAAAGTAGGGTCTCAAAGAGGTATCTGTATACCCATGTTCATTACAGCGTTATTCACAAAAGCTAAAATGTGAAAGAAACCTAAGTGTACATTGATGTATGAATGGACAGATAAAATGTATATGCGTACGACAGAATATTATTCAGTCTTGAAGGAAATCCTGTCTCATGGAGCAAACCTTCAGGACATTATGCTAAGTTGAAATAAGCCAGTCACAAAAAGACAAATACTGTATGAATTCACTTACATGAGACAGTTAAAGTAATCAAGTTTATAAAGACAGAATGTATAAATGGTGATTATCAAGGCTGGGGGATGGGGAGGGGAGTTGTTGTTTAATGGGTATAGAGTTTCAGATTTACAAGATGAAAAAGTTCTGCTTATCTGTCTCAAACCAATGTGAATACACTTAACACTATTGAACTATACACTTAAAAATGGTTAAGATGGTTAAATTTTATGTTCTATGATTTTTTACCACAATAAAAAATAATAATAGCTAACACAGTCTATATGTCAATGTGTGTGTGTGTATGTGTATGTGTATGTATATTTATATGTAGATAGACATAAAATTTGACTTATGTCTGGCATAATCATTGGTATTATCATTGACATTTCCCATTCAACCTGCAATGACTTAGAGAAGACTATGGAGAATTTGAGAGTGGAAAGTGTTTTATATCTATACGTATACAGTACATACTCAGAATTTGAGAATCTATGATTTCCCAAAGGGTAGCCCAAGGCCACCCCTTGGGCAGTTGTTTTGTAGGGAATAAGGATGGAGCTTAGAAGTGTGGAATAAAAAGGAAAGAGTGGCTGGCCAGGGGCCAACTGCCACATTGTCATGTTCTGACCACAGAGTCCCAAAATTTTCAGTTTAAACTTGGCTTTCCAGGACATGATGAAGATATCTTATTAAGTAAGAACTATAGAACACATTTTAGTTAAGAGTTTTGTAGCTTTATTTATGACTTTTAAATTTAGACATACGATATGTGGCCTCCATTTTTACTCTTGCTTCAGGTCCCACAAATATTAGGAGTAGGTCTGATCAAAAGCTCTTCTGGGGCTAGGTGTGGTGGCACATGCCTGTAGTCCCAGTTACTTGGGTGGCAGAGGTGTGAGGACCATTTAAGCCCAGGAGTTTGAGGCTGCCGTGAGCTATGATTTTGCACTCCAGCCTGGGCAACACAGTAATGCTCTGTCTCTTAAAATAATTAAAACAAAAAAATACAAAAACAAAAGCTCTTCTGGTGGGCCACTGCATTTCTAGGAGGAAAATAAACTCAGCTTTCCTTAAGATTATAATTAGGAAGTCACAAATTTGCTTATAAAACCAGAATCAAGTGTCTAACTTCATTTTTTACTCTTTGGAAAATGTATGGAGGGATTTATCCATTAAGAAGTATGTTTTTGGCTGGGCACAGTAGCTCACCCCTGTAATCTCAGCACTCTGGGAGGCTGAGGTGGGAGAATCACTTGAGGCCAGGAGTTGGAGACCAGCCTGTGCAACATCATTAGACTCCAAAGCTCCAAAAAATAGAAAATTTAGCCAGGCATGATGGCATGCACTTGTAGTTCTGGCTCCTTTGGAAGGCTGAGGGGGAAGATTGCTTGAGCCCAGGAGTTTGAAGTTACAGTGATGTCACTGTATTCTAGCCTGGGCAACAGAGTGAGACCTTGTCTCAAAAAAAAAAGGATGTTTTCAAACAACTTCCCTTCAGTTTAATGTCTGGACACAAATCAGTGGCAACAAAAATGTATGAAAAGCATTAAGTTCAATGAGAGTACAAGTATTAGTATTTCAGAGGTGCTTCTCTTGGGATTGTCTAGGCTCTACATATCTCTTCCTTAACTTTATATACTTCTGGCATTTAAGCCAACTCATGGTTCATTAGTATCTTTGTTAAGGGAAGAAGAGGAGAAAATAAATTGAAATTCAAACCGTCATCTTAGCTATCAGTAGCAACTCTAACAATAGACTTTGTGGAGGAAAATGTAGAAACTATTGGTTAAAGTAGTTTTATAGGCTGAATTTGACAATGGATTTAATTATCCATGTGCTTCCTGTCTATCACTGTCATTAGATAATGGGACTTGACTATTTGGTCCTATTTTTTCCCCCAGAGTCAGAAAGATAGTCTGGGTAATAAAATGTAGTCTATTATGTCATACTGAATAAGAAGAGAAATATCCTAACAGCATAAAACTACAGTCGTGAGTAATGAAAATGCACCCTCATCTTGTCAATCACAAAGCAAAACTATCTTAAACCTGAACTAAACCAAAATAAGTATGTACTTAGAAAGCACTGTACCTTTTTTAAAAAATATTCCAAGTGTTTTCAGAAAAAGGTTTATATTACATTCCCGTTCTTCCAGAAATAAGATACAAAGGGTATTTTTATATAATGCAAAACTGGATTTTAAGTTATAAGATTTTAAAGAAATTGATTTTGCTGATAATTCTAAGAGAGTCTTCCAAAGGAATGACTGCATGACTATTTCTGGGAAGACTTTTTTTGCTTATTTAAAGTTTAACAGTAGTAGCAATGGATCCTGCTATTATCCAGGACAACTAACGGGAAACATTTACCAAATTTGGTTAAAAAGTTGTCATTTGGTGATAGCTATTAATAGATAGGTCAAGATATTGATAAATATACATACTCATCCAACAAAAATGAAGAAATTTTTTAAACATAAAGATGAAGTCAGTAAATAAGGTAGGTTTTGTTTTTTTTTTTTTGGTTACTATTTTTGATGTGGGTAGAGACATTGGTGGTAGTTTTTGTAGAAGTGGTAGATTTGCACTGAGTCATTCATACTATTTCATGGTCCCCCAAGACAAAAGTATCTATATGTAATATGTTTTGGAGGCTGCTGAAAACGATACCTGCTCACTTTAGAATGAGGCGGGATAACATTTTTCTTAGTCTTGTTATTACACAATCTTCCCTAATCTAACTTTCTGGTTTTATTTCCCATAGACACACCAAAATCTCTGTTCCAACCAAATTGGTGCATTCATTGTCTCTCAAATACTCCACACTTTCCTGCCTCTGTTTTTGCTTATGTGGTCTCCTATTTCCAGATGGATTATAGTTCTAAATGGGAAAGGTAAAACAAAGAAACTTCTAAAAGAAAATACTATATAAATTAATATCTCCATAACCTGGGGGTATAGGAAGACTTTGTAAAAAAACATAAAAATTGTATGAAGAAAACAATTCAAAAATCAGAATATATTAAAATTCAGAACTTCTATTCATCAAAACACACCATAGAGACAGTGAAAATGTTAGCCACGGATTTAATATTCAAAAACACAAAGAAGTACAAACTATGAACAAACACTAACGTGAAAGAGTCAATCCTTTGAGATGGATCCCAAGTGGCTAACTGGGCTTAAAAATTTTAAATAGAGCCAAGTAGTTATTTGCTGACTGGGGGTCACGCATGTATTCTGAGTTCCCAGGAAAACTCACACCTCTGTTTAACTTTTGGGACTTTCAAAGCTTACTTGAACCACCCAATCAGGACTCAACTCTATTGACCAATCAGAACTTAGCTGTGGTGACTAATCAGAAGTAAGTAAGTTTGAATCTTTCCTTTGTTCTTTTCTGAGCAAAAACTTTTGCTGTAAAACCTTAACCTTTCCTTTGCTCTCTGGAACACACCTTCATTTTACACCAGGATTCCTCTCCCTGGTTTGCAAAATATTCACTGGAATAAAATCTCTTTCCTCCAAATTTCTTTTCAGAGAACTTATGTTCACAAAAACAATAAAAAGAGACAAAAACTCAGATAAAAATGGACCAGAGACTTGAACAGGTACCTCACAGAAGATGATATCTAAATCACCAACAAATATGAAAACATATTAGTAATTATACTGTTAGAAGGAGGGAAAATTTTGTATACTACTTTCGAACTTGTTTTGCATTATCTCCTATAGCTATGTGCACAACCTATGATCTAGCAATTTATTACTAAGATTAATATTATACTCAATAGAAATGTGTACATGTGGATACCATGAGATGTGTACAAGAATACTGACAGCACTGTTATTCAAAATAACCAACATTATTTTGGAAATAAGGGGTGATAGCTGCACAACACTGTACATGTAATTAATGCTACTGAATTGTCCACATAAAATGGTTAAAATGGCAAATTTTATGTTATATACATTTTGCCACATTAAAAAATAGTAAAGAAAAATAAGAATCAAGGAAGCAAACTTGGAAGATAATTAATTAAGGGAAAAGCATTCTAGGAAAAGTGCTATATGTCTGTAATAAATATGCCTTGTTTCTGAATGCCTTTGTCAGAAACTATGCTGATTATTCTACTTCATATCCTTGCAGAGCTGGCACATTTTCACAAAGTAAGTTCATTTGTTCATTCATTCAGTCCATTCATTCATTCAGCACACACTCATAGAGCTCTTACTCTGTGCCAAGCACTTTGCTAGGTATTTGGGATGTGAATAGTCCTGGCCTTTATGGCGGTCAGAGTCTGGAGCCCGGAGTAGAGACAGGTAACTAAGTTGTCAGATTATAATCAAAATTGTCTTAAATGCAATTTAAAAATGGTGGTGTGGGGGATACAAAGTGGTACTTCATTTACCAAAAAAGAGTAAAATTTAAAGTATGATTTGGAGAAATCAGTCAGATAAACGGGGGTATGGAGGGAAATAAAACAAAGGAATTTTAGAGTAAAGAAGATTCCAAGCAGAGGAAAGAGAATGAGTGAAGAATCTGAGGTGGGAAAAAGCTTGGTGCTTTTGATGGATAAGGAAAAGATCACTGCAGGAGTAAGGCGTGGAAAAAAACTATAAGTGTTGCTCCTCTGAAAACATTCTCCAGAGGCAGTACTTTTTCAAAAACTATTTAAGGGACTATGTTGACACAATAGTAGTTAAGGTTTTGTTGAAAAGATAGTAGAAGGAAACATGACCATAGGTATGAGCTATTACTCAGAGTAGTGCATTCTGTATGTGCTTATTCCTCCATCAACTACCAGTTTAGGCTCTGTTATGGGCTGAATTCTGTTTCCTCAAATTTCATATGCTGAAGTCCTAACCCTCAGTACCTCAGAATGTGACTCTACTTGGAGATAGAGCCTGGGGGAATTAAGGCAAAATGAGATCATGAGGGTGGGTCCTAATCCAATATGAGTGGTTCCTTTGTAAGAGGAGATGAGGATACAAACACTTAAAAAGGAAAGACCACATGAAGACACCAGAGGAAGATGATAATTTACAAGCCACGGAGAGAGGCTTTAGAAGAAACCAACCCTGTCTACACCTTGGTCTTAAACTCCTAGCCTCCAGGACTATGAGGACATAACTTCTGTTGCTTAAGCCACCCAGTCTGTGGTACTTCGTTATGGCAGCCCTAACAAGCTAATTTAGGCCGTGTCACCTCTTTTCGGACAGATGAAAGAGGAGATCTTTATTATAAGAGCAATGAAAAGCCACTGTTGAGTTTTAGGAATAAGAGTGATATAATTTTATTTACATATTTAACAACTCACTTTGGCTTTTATTTGGAAATGGATTAGAACTGGCCAACTTACATGAGGAGAAACCAGTTAGGAGGCTACTGCACTAGTCCAGGCAAGAGATAGCGACTTGATTTAATGTGATGACAGCAGTGAAAGAAAAAGGTGAAAAATTTTGAAATAATGTTTAGAGGTGGAAGAGATAGCACTTGGTGACAGATTTGAGTTGGGGTAGAGGGTGGTGAAGGAACAAAAGGAGTCAAGAATGACTCTCGGGTTTCTGACAAAGAAGCTAGATGGCTGGAACTGGGATTAGAAACACTGGAGCAGAAGATCTGAAGAAGGGAAGGATCAAAAGTATAGTTTCAGACACAATTAGCTTAGTATGTCTGTAAGATTTCCCTGAAAATATATGAAATAAGTCTGGAAAGCCAGAAAAGAGATGTAGGTAAGAGATATACATTTGGGAATCACTGATATATTGATGATATTTAAAACCATAACAGTGTATGATATTTAAAACCAAGTTTCCTTTGACCTGGAAAAGAATGTAGTATGAGAAGACAGGAAGCCTAGAGCTGAGTCCTAAGAACTCCAATACCTAGGGTAGGTAGGTGATCAATAAATGCTCAGTATCACCAGCTTCACAAATGTTTTCTGCATGGTATTTTGAAATGTACAGTGGAAATTTATTACATGAAATCAAAATAAATCAGTAAGTTAGTATGCAGGCAATAAAAGTGGGTGGCTTATTTTTAAATATGCCTTCAATCTTCCATTTTCCTGTAAAAGCTACTGAAATCACTAATACTGTTAACTAAACATATACAGGCTAGAATATTTACTCTCTTTCTTCTGCCTTATACATAAGATTACAACTAAGAACCCACTTAGGAAATTCATTACTTCTATTGTCTAAGCTGATCTCATGTATTAATACTCAGACTTTCTGCACGTATTAAAACTCAGACTTTCTGCACCTGATCTGAAAACACTGCAAAGTGAAAATGAAAGTGCAAAGATTAACACTCTGCCAATTTCTTGGAAGAAAGATGTATTTGTTCACCCATTCCTTTTTATTTTTAACTTGTAAGCCTATCTATGAGCACCTAGATAATGTTGCACATATCCATTAGCAAAATTCCCATGGAAATAGAATTTGGTAAAGTCTTTAGAAAGGTCTGACTTGATGAAAGCTGACACTAAAAATAGCGTCTGCATTCCCATTAGTTAGGAATTAGGAACACATACACATTTTTCAAGAAAGAAATGCATTAATCTCTTTACAAATTATTTAAGCAGAAATAGTCTGTAAATAATACAGATATAAACTATAAAAGAATTAAAACAAAATTGACATTGCTTAGCTTTTAAACTTAAATTGGATATCAGAATTAGAAATTATATAATTATTCTTTCACCTAGAAGATCAAAAGGTAGAATATTCCAGTAAAAGAAATACTCCTAATCTCTTGTCCGAGTTAAATCTAAAAATGCTCTGCTAGGTACTTAAAGAGGAAGTTTTCTTTCTAGTTATAGTTAGGTTGAGATAAAATCTAAATAATATTTCAAGTCCAACCGAATGAATTTATAAAACAAAAATCATTAGGCATCATTTACTAAATAAATATCTATAGATAATATTCTCTATAACCATATACAATTATAAATAATTGCAAATATATTCCAGTGTCTCCATTATTTGTTGACTGTGTTTAGTAAGTATTATTGTTCAAAAAACTAGGGATATAATTTCAGCTCCCACCACAAACTGAATAAACCATGAAAGTCTACCCATATGTGCAAATGTTAGCCATTTCTGTCATCCATAATATTTAGTCATCCAATAAGCATTTAAACAATATCAGGTATTATGCAAGGAAGGTGCTCATGATACAAAGATGAATAAGCCACGGCAAGGAATATACTCTTGATCAAAGGTCCTTCTCTACGTTAGCAGGTTGCCCTTTACAACTAAGCTCCCAAATATGGGAAGAATGTACATGGGACAATGAAGGAGGAAGGGGATCCTCTTCCCATTTGTTGGATCCTTGGAATCAATCTTGGCAACCAAAGGGGTAATATGTCACAACCAGCCCTGACTCAAAGGGTGCCAGCTTGAGAAGATGTAAGCAAAGCATCCTGAGCAGGTGGAATGAACAAATTTCCATTTTTCTCTGAAGCAGCTTGACTACATGATCCCCCAAGATTCTTTTTAATTCTATGATTCAAGGATGTTAAAAAGTACATCTATATTTGCAAATCAAATTAGTGAACTGTGGTAGTTAGAACCACAAAATGTCAGTAAGAACAAGCTTTAGAAATAACGTGGCTCAACTCTCTTATTTAATAGAAGAGGAAACTGGTACCCACAAAGGTGAAATAACTTATAAAGTATGTAGAAGTGGGACAAGTCATTGTTCTTTCAACTGTATTACTGCAGTCACTCAAGACTGTTACAGAACTTGCACCTGCATATCAAGATCATATATAGAACTCCTCACCATAAATTTTCATAATTACTTCTATTCAATAACTCATTCTACACAGAAATATATAAAAGCTATGCTGAGGCTAAATATTTTGATAAACATAGCTGATGAGGTGTCAAGCTGTCTTAAGTAATAAGAGGTATAATGCGAAGCAAAATCTTCAATTTCTCACAAATGTTTCAAAAAAAAAATCAAATCTCTTTGTCCTGGCCACATTGATTAAATTAAAAGCAACGAAAAACTAGCCACATGAAAATTTCACAAAAATAATCCCATTGCAACATTTAAAATTCTAATGCCAAATAACAAGAAAAAAAGTTAGCCCCATGAATACACTATACAGTACAGAAATGGGGCAAGAAAAATGATCACTTTCCCCTGAATTTCAGCTGATTTCTGTTGCTGCCTAAAGCCCTCTGATGCCAAAGCCTCTTCATTTAAATACTACTCAGTCCAGCAGACTCCAAAACCTCACAGGCATGGACGGCCCTGCTCATTGAGAGCAGTGAGCGAACTGAAAATCCTAAGCTTACATCAAAGTTTGATAAAAGTTACAGCAGGACAACTGTAACAAATAAATGGAATATAATACACAAAAGGCATTTTCCCAGGGTTAAGTCAACCAAATTATAACTTTTTTTTAATCTTTGAAAAGAACAGTTTGACAAAATGCTTATGTATTTAAGAATATAAGACCATATAAACAGCGAAAGCAAATTCCAAGCTTATTATTCTGGCATTCAAGACTTCTAAAATTTGGCTCGTGACTCCTTGTACAGATTCCCTTTCTGCGTACGCAGGCAGTACGGAAGCACTGAAGTGGTGTTCTGCATACTGCCCTATGGGTCTTTGTTCATGCTGCTTCCTGTGTTCTCCCAGCAGCGCTCCCAACTGCATGTATGCACACTCTTGCACACACACACATGCACATATACCAGCTGTTTGGCTAGATCCTTTATTATATATATCGTTTTTGACACATCATTTGTCCCTGCAGAAAAAAAAGTATATGTGGAGAACATAAGAATTAAGTGGATATTGCCTGAATGATGACAATGTTTTCTTATCATATTGCAGTACTTGACTCCAAAGATGATAATAGTTTTGTAGGTCTCACAACTATTGTGCACTCAAGATATATGGGCTAAATAGTACAGTAATTAAACTCTAAGTATTGATTCCTTAGCTTGAAAAATGGCTTCTTACACTTGAAGGTCTATGAATCAAGCTGGTTAAAGCAGATGATTTTGGATTTTATACATATTTGCCTAAAAAACACAACAGATTTGACTGTCAAAATGATAATAAATCTTTTTTTTTTTTTTATTTTTTTTGAGACAGAGTCTCACTCTGTTGC
>CAUYSK010125154.1:0-33934 GCA_963575035.1 Avahi laniger | reverse complement strand
CAGCAACCTCAAACTCCTGGGCTCAAGCGATCCTCCTGCCTCAGCCTCCCGAGTAGCTGGGACTACAGGCATGCGCCACCATGCCCGGCTAATTTTTTCTATATATTTTTAGTTGTCCAATTAATTTCTTTCTATTTTTTTAGTAGAGACAGAGTCTCACTCTTGCTCAGGCTGGTCTCGAACTCCTGAGCTCAAATAATCCACCCGCCTCGGCCTCCAGAGTGCTAGGATTACAAGCGTGAGCCGCCGCGTCCGGCCCAGCCTGGACTTTTTATATGAATTTTTTTAAATAACCCAATTGATTCTTCAAGGCCGCCCTCACTCTCCAACAGCCCACCCCAGCTTCCTGCCCTCCCTGGGCAGGGCCTGCGAGGTGCACAGCCAGGCCTTCTAGGTGGCCAGGCTCTCTGTCAGACAGAGAAACGTTTCAGGAAGCAATTCAAGGAACTCGAGAGGTGCTGGGGTCTGGAGGGTGCAGGGGAAGCCCACCCCCATCCCGGTTCTAGGAGGGCGCCGGCAGGAGAGACCAGTCAGAGCTGTGGGAGAAGGGGAGCTGCACCCTGGCCGTGCTCTCGGGGCAGCAAGCCGGGGCCTGCCCAGGAGGAGGGCGGGGCCGCGGGACAGAGCCCGCTGACTCAGCATCGCCACAGGAAGGAGGCTGGGGAAGGATGCACACTCCTGAGACCCCCTCTCCACTTTCCCGGAGGCCATGGACAAGGCCACCCGCTGTGCCCCACAGGCAGGGAGGGAACCGAGGTGTCCCCCGGCTCTGAGCTCTCTGAGGAGGTTGTAGGGTTCTGGGGGTGGGCAGAGAGCGCTCTGCCTCTCCCCCCACCATAGACAGCCCCCAGAATGAAGCCCTTGGAACTGGCCACGTCCCCTGAGGCAGTTCCTATTTGCAGACAGAGACTCCTCTTTTTCTATCTAAACGGATTCCTTTGTTTTCCACTCATTATGAGTCTCAAGTCAACAAACACATTCAACAAGTGGAGATTTTCCTTCCTACGGACAGACACCCTTTGCCCCTCCCCAGCTGTGACCTCGGACCAGCCCGTCTCAGACCTCAGCCATAACGTTCAGATCTTTGTCGCCACGACATTCCATCCGGAAAATTTTCAAACACACAGAAATTATGCAGCACTCGGACAGCAAATCCCTGTGGACCCACGACTCACACCTGGGGTGACCAACTTGTCCTGGCTCAAACACAGAAGCCTCAGCAGGGCACAGTTGCAGTCACCTGGAGTCCCAGCCACTCGGGAGGCTGAGGGGGGAGGAATGCGTGAGGCCAGGAGTTGGGGACCAGCCTGGGCAAGGTATCTAGACCCCATCTATACAAAAAATGTATTAAAAAATTAGCTGGGCATGGTGACACATGCCTATAGCCCCAGCTACTCAGGAGGCTGAGGCAGAAGGATCATTTGAGCCCTGGAGCTGGAGGCTGCAGTGAGCTATGATGACACCACTGCACTCTAGCCTGCGTGACAGAATGAGACCCTGTCTCTAAATAAATAAATAAAAATAAATAAATACATTGATGTGTAATTTTGTACAGAAAATTGGAAGAACTTAAGTGTGTGGTTCAGTTCGTTTTGATGTGAAACGCCTGTGTGGCCAACAGCCCAATTAAACACAAAAACGCTTTGGCCCACTAGAGCAGGGTGGCCCTGCAGAGAGTCCCGATGACAGGAACATTTCCTGTCTAACCGTCCCATGCAGGGTAGCCAGGGTTCACACCTGAAGTGTGAAGCCTGGCTGGTGCCGCCAAGAGACTGACTTTTACAGTTTGTGTGTCGCGGTTACTAGAAAACTTGATTGCATTAATTTCACAGGCACAGGCACGTGGCTGATGCCTGTCGCCTGTCGCCAAGGCAGAGCGCAGTCTGGGAGCTGCTACCTCCTGCGAAAACGAGGCGCAGGGCGGCCGCTGTCCGGATTCTTCTCCCCGGGGATGGGTCTCGCCTGGTCTGGGTCTCTCCCGGAGGCGGGCTGTGACCCGTTTCTTTTTTAACCTCCCGCAGTGTGGCGCAGCGGAGGCAAATCCACGCTCCTACTGAGGGATGCCGGGGTAGTTTCCAAGTTCTCGCTCTCACGCCTGAAGCCCGGGGAAGATTCCGGAACACGTCTTACCGTGGACGTGTGTGTTGCTGTCTCTGGGGTGAACAGGCAAAAGCACACTCTTGGGCTCTCGTGGCGGGTAGGAGTCCGGCGGTGATTTTGGCCCCCGGGCCGCACCCACCACGCCAGGAACCCCAGATCCGGCGCGTCCGCCCTCTGGGCGACCCCTTGCCCTGAGCCAGCCCCGCGGCCCTGGGTGCTCACAGCGGCGTCAGGCCCGGCCGGCGAGCCTGGGGCTGCCCCACTCCGCGCGCAGACCCTGACAGTTCGTGTTGTGCTGGGCCTTGGGCGCAGGGGAGAGCAGAGTCCGGCCTCCCCTCAAAATCGTCTTGCCCCTCCGAATGCGCTCGAGCCCCCACAGCGACGAGTCTGTCCACTCACCCTGGGCAGGGTGGGGACGTCGCCGGGTCCGTTGTCCAGGGCTGGCGGTCACTGTCTCATCCTCCCCCGCAGGTCCCTGGCCGTCGGGCCCCAGTACTCCTCCCTGGGCACGCAGCCCATCCTGTGCGCCAGCATCCCGGGCCTGGTACCCAAGCAGCTGCGCTTCTGCCGGAACTACGTGGAGATCATGCCCAGCGTGGCCGAGGGCATCAAGATGGGCATCCAGGAGTGCCAGCACCAGTTCCGCGGCCGCCGCTGGAACTGCACCACCGTCAACAACAGCCTGGCCATCTTCGGACCGGTGCTGGACAAAGGTACGGGAGCGTGGGGGAAACGAGTCTCCCTCTGGCTCTGCCCAGCGTGCCCGTCTGCTGGCTGCTGCAGGTGCACCCCAAGCAGGGGGGCGTCGCCGAGCGGCCTTCCCCCGCCCACCCGAGGTGGGGGATGTCTGGAACTTGGGGTGACTTGGCCCCGTGGATCATCCGGGGATCCTGCCTCCTTCCCCTCCCCCAAAAGGAAAGTGGACGACAGTCCTAGAATGCTCAGACCGAGGCTGGTCTGGACGGCTTCTTGCTGGAGCCGGGGCTTCAGGAGGGTCTTGCAGAGAAAATGCAAAACCTGAAAAATACCACAAGAACGGAGAGGTTTGGGGGCCCCTCAGGGAGAGGCAGGGACACAGAGACAGAGATGGAGAGACAGAGAAAAAGAAGAGAGGTACAAAGAGAGACTCAGAGACAGAAAGAGACAAAGAGACAGAGTGACTAAGAGAGACAGAGATATTGAGAGAGACACAGAGACAGAGACAGAAGGACAGAGACAGAGAGTGCATGCATAAAATGGCAGTCTTAGCACCTTTGTTAAAGAAAAATTGAGGTGAAAATCACACAACATACAAGTAGCCATTCGAAAGCACACGACCCCATAGCATTCCGTGCATTCACAGAATGGCACAACCATCACCACTGTCTGGCTCCAAAATATTCTCATCCCCCCCCGCCCCCCCCAGGAAAGCCATACCCACAAAGCAGTCACCTCCTCCACCCCCAGCCCCGGGCGGCACCGCTCCGCTGTCTGTGCCTGTGGGTTTGCCTCCTGTGGACATTCGGTGGGAATGGAACCACTCGCTGTGTGTCCTTCCGTGTCCGGCTTCTCTCACTGGCCACGCTGTTGATGCTGTCGCGCGTCCCAGCACCTCCGATGGCTGAATAACGTTCCGCTGCGGGGACGGACCCCTGTGCTTATTCATGCTTCAGGCGACGGACACGCACGTTTCCCCACCTCCCAGCTACTGTGCCTGATGCTGCCGTGAATGTTCTTGGACGAGCATTTGTTTAGATGCCTATTTACCTGGTTTCAAGTCTTTGGGGTGTATAACTAGGAGTGGAATTGCTGGGTCGCCCGCAGGGTAAGTCTGTGCTCAGCTTTTTGAGGAGCCGTCACGCGGCCGCCCACCACGGCGGCACCATTTTACCTTCCCAACAGCGGTGCACGAGGGTTCCAATTTCTCCACATCTTTGCGGACACATACTGTTTTCTGTTTTGTTTTGTTTTGTTTTAAATTTTAGCCATCCCATGGTGTGTGACGTGGTACCTCCTTGCGATTTTAATTTGCATTTCCCTGATAGCTAATGATGGCGAACATCTTTTCATGGGCTTTTTGGTCGTTTGTATATCTTCTTTGAAATGTCTCCGAGTACTTTGCCCATTTTTAAAGTGGATTACTTGTCTTTTGTGGTTGTTGAGTTGTGAGAGTTCCTTAGATATTCTGGATACTAGATACTTATCGCGTACGTGGTTTGCAAATATTTTCTCCCACTGTGTAGGTTCTCTTATCACTTTTGTGAGAGTGCCCTTTGATATACAAAAATTTTTAATTTGGTAAAGTCCAATCTTTTTAGATGTCATATCGAAGTAAACACCACCCTGTCTAAGGTCGCAAAGATTTGCACCTATGTTTTCTTCTAAGCATTTAACAGTTTATCCCTTACATTTAGGTGTTTGATCTGTTTCGAGTTCATCTTTGTATATGGTGTGGGGTAGGGATCAAACCACGTTCTTTTGCATGTGGAAATCCAGGTATTCCAGTACCGTCTGTTGAAAAGACTATGCTTTTTCCCATTGAATGGTCTCGACCCCCTTGTTGAAAATCAGCTGGCCATAGATGTGTGTGTTCATTTCTGGGCTCTCAGTTTCATTCTATTGGTCTATACGTCTACCCTTTTGCCAACACCACACTATTTTGATTGCTGCAATTTTGTAATATGTTTTGAGAAGACTGGGTCTTCCAACTTTTTTTTTTCCTTTCAAGATTATTTTTGCTATTTGGAGTCCCTTGCAACTTTATATAAATTTTAGGATCAGCTTTTCCATTTTTGCCAAAAAGAAAGGCTATTGGGATTTTGATCGGGATTGCATTCCTTCTGTAAGTTGCTTTAGAAAGTATTGCTGCCTTAATATTAAGTCTTCTAATATAGGAACACAGGATGTCTTTCCATTTATTTAGGCCTTCTTCAATGTCTTTCAGCAATGTTTTGCAGTTTCCAAGGTATGAGTCTTGTACCTCCTTGGTTAATGTATTCCTAAGTACTTTTTCCTTTTTGATGCTATTATACAATGAGCCTGGGAAGATCACGGCGCTGGGGAAGGCTGCTTTGGCAGAGGCAGGGCAGCTCATGTTGAGAAAGTCCTGCCCAGGACTCTGCGGTCCTGGGGGTGCCGGACCTCAACCCCAACATGATGATCTTAGGAGGCGGGGGCTCCGGGAGGTGATGAGATCATGAGGGTGGAGCCTCATGGATGGGATTAGTGTCCTTATAAAAGGCACCCCAGAGAGACCCTCACCCCTCCTGCCATGTGAGGACCCAGGGAGGAGGCACCATCTGTGAACCAGAACACGAGGCCTCACCAGACACAGGCTGCCACGCTGTGATCTTGGACTTCCAGCCTCCAGAACTGCGAGCAATAAACCTCTGCTGTTTCTAAGCCGCCCAGGCTATGGTACTGTGTTAGCGCAGCCTGCGCAGACTAAGACACTCCCTGTCCCCTCTCCAGCCCGCTGCTGCCCACCCGTCCCCTGGCTGCTTCTCAGACACGGACCACGTCCAACCTCTGAGGCCTTCGCACTTGCAGGTCCCTCTGCCAGGACGCCCTTCCCTACTGTCTGTGTGACCCCCCCCCAGTCCCTTAGGCCTCTGTTCTCACACCTCGCATAGTGTGGCAGCACCCCCAGACCCCTCACCAGGCTTCACGGCCTCCCCCCCGAGCCTGGTGACACCCGAGGAAGGAAGGAGCAGCCTGTTCAGACCCAGCAGCTGGGTGTGAAGGAAGGAAGGGAGGAGGGCGGGAGGCCACCAGAAGTCTGCACGGGACAAGTCAGGGGTCCTCGTAGGGAAAGAAGCTGCAGCCGAGGAAGCTAAGTGGTGGCTTCGCTGTGACCTTGAATGAGAGCCAGCTCACCTCCCGGAACATCGGCGTCCCCATCCATAGAATGGAAGAATAATTGCAGTTTGGCTGACTTCACAGAGCTGCTGGTTGGGTAATGACACGGTGTGGCTCCCCTCGGGGACAGCCACTTCTGTGCACACGAGGAGTTAGGACCCAGGGTGGTGTGGCTCATGGAGTGTGTCGGGGATGTGTGAGGGTGTGGGGTGTAGTCTGTGTGCATGTGGTGCACGTGTGTGGTTGGTGTGTGCACATGCCTGTGGGTGCTGTGTGGCATCGGTATGTGTGCCCGTGACATGCAGGTGTGCGTGTGTGTGTGTGGTGTACTTGCCACATGGGCATATATCAGAACTTGCTTCTTTTTTAAGGCTAAGTCATATTCCATTACGGACAAACTACATTTTGTTCATCCATTCATTCGTTGATGGACATTTGTGTTGTTTTTACTTCTTTTGTTGTCGTTGTTGCCAGGGCCAGAGTGTGGTGGCGTCGTCACAGCTCACGGCAACCTCAGACATTTGCAAAGCGGCTGCAGCGTTTTCCGTGGCCGCCAGCAGTGTATGAGGGCTCTGACTCTCCGCATCCTCGCGGCGCTTGTTACTTTCTGTTTGCTTGTTTTATTCTAGCCATCCTGGGGGCTGTGAAGT
The DNA here is from genome assembly GCA_963575035.1 of Avahi laniger. Lineage (NCBI taxonomy): Eukaryota > Metazoa > Chordata > Mammalia > Primates > Indriidae > Avahi > Avahi laniger. The sequence continues at coordinate 27,347 of CAUYSK010125154.1, read as the reverse complement.
GCATTTCCCTGATGGCTAATGATGTCGAGCATCATTTCATGTGTTTATTGGCCATTTGCGTATCCTCTTAGGAGAAATGTCTATTCAGTTCTTCTGTCCACATTTCAATTGGGTTATTTGTCTTTGTGTTGCTGAGTTGTAAGTCTTCTTTATAAAATCTGCATACGAGTCCCTTATCCGGTATGTGATTTGCAAATACTGTCTCCCATCCTGTGGGTTGTCCTTTCTCTCTTTTTATGGTGTCCTTTGATGTACAAATGGTTTTAATTTTGAGGAAGTCCGATCTATTTTTTTTCTTTGGTTACTTGGCTTTTGATACCAAATCTAAGAAACAACCGCCTAACCCAGGTCATGAGGATTTACTCCTGCTAATTTCTCTTGTAAGAGTTTTATAGTTTAGCTGTTACATTTAGGCCTTTGATCTATTTTGAGTTAATGTTTGTATATAATGTGAGGCAGGGGTCCAGTCATGTTCTTTTGCATGTGGAAATCCAGTTATTCTAGTACCATCTGTTGCAAAAACTATTCTTTCCCCATTGAACGGTCTTGGTACCCTTGCTGAAAATCAACTGGCCTTAAATGTATGGGTTTCTTTCCAGGCTCTCTGTTCTATTCCATTGATCTATATGCCTGTTTTCGTGCCAGTGCCATACTGTTTTGATTACTGTAGCTTAGCAGTATGTTTTAAAATGAGAAAATGTGAGTCCTCCAGCTTTGTTCTTCTTTTTCAAGGTTATTTTGACTATTTGGAGTTTCATATGAATTTTAGGATTAATCTATTTCTGAAAAAAGGTGGGATGGGGGGTGCTTGGATTTTTAGGAATTGTGTTGACTCTGCAGATTAATTTGGGGAACATTTTTCTATTAACAATGTTATGTCTTCTGATCCATGAACATGGGATCAGGTATCCCATGGGATCCATTTATTTTAATTTCTTCCAAAGACATTTTGCAGTTTTCAGTGTACAAATCTTGCACTTCTTTTGTTAAATGTATTTCCAAGTATTTTATTCTTTCTGATGCTATTGTAAATGGAATTGTTTCATTAATCTCATTTCCGGATTGTTCATTGCTAGCGTGTAGAAGCACAACTGATTTTTTTTTTTTTTTTTTGAGACAGAGTCTCACTCTTTTGCCCGGGCTAGAGTGTCGTGGCATCATCCTAGCTCACAGCAACCTCAAACTCCTGGGCTCAGGCGATCCTCCTGCCTCAGCCTCCCGAGTAGCTGGGACTACAGGCATGCACCACCATGCCCGGCTAACTTTTTCTATATATTTTTAGTTGTCCGATTAATTTCTTTCTATTTTTATTAGAGACGGGGTCTCGCTCTTGCTCAGGCTGGTTTCGAACTCCTGAGCTCAAACAATCCGCCCGCCTCGGCCTCCCAGAGAGCTAGGATTACAGGCGTGAGCCACGGCGCCCGGCCACAACTGATTTTTAATATGGCTCTTGAGTTCTGTCACCTTGCTAAAGTCATTTATCAGTTCTAAGAGATTTCTTACGGATTTGTTAAGGCTTTCTATATGTAAGATAGTTTTACTTTTTCCTTCCCATCCAGATGCCTTTTATTTCTTTTTCTTGCTTAATTACCCTGGCCAGAGCTTCCAGTACCAAGCTGAATGGCAGAGTTGAAAGTGGACTTCCATGTTTCCTTTCGAAATCTTAGAGAAACAGCTGTCAGTCTTTCCCCATTGGGTGTGATGTTGGCTGTGGGCCCATCTTGGTTTTGAACTTTATAGATCTAGATGTAAGAAACCTGGTTGGCATAAACAAGTAGGTTAAATGGAAGAGCTGTATTAGTATGTGTCTCTCAATTCTTTGATTTTTTTTCAGAGTTATATGTGCCAAAATTCACACCATGACCAATCACCAAAACATTCTAAAAGTCTGTCAGCACATGACTCTATTAGGTCCCCCTTAAATTTTGTGGAAAACGGGATTAGACGCACTTGATTTTCACGAGTCCCAGTTATTATTGACGGCTTCCTCTTCTGATTTCCGGGACGAACTCCCCAGGGCTGGGCAAGCTCCAGGAAGTTCCAGGACTCCCCTAGAACAAGACGGGGATCCTCGAGGGTCTCCCACGGGTCTGGTGTGTGACAGCATCCTTCTGTCTCATGCCGTGTGTGACACATGTGTGGACAGCACGGAGGAGTGCCCCGGCACACGGCAGGTGCTTAGTGAAGCCGTGTCGTGGGAGCGGCCTGAGGACGAGAGTGCACGCCTGGGGGAGCCCCGGGAGGATTTCCCAGGGGAGGTGGCACTTGGGCTGGATCCTGAAGGGTCTTCTTTCCTTCTTTCTTTAAAACACACGTATCCCGTGCTTTCCGGGCACTAAGTGTTCAACATGCAGTGGGCACTTGAATGCTGATTCCACCCAACGAGGCTGACACCGACCCTGTTTCACAAATGAGGAAACTGAGGCACCTTGGTGACTCAGTTGGTGAGGCAAAATGGCAGCCTGGCTCCAACGTCCCTAGGCAGAGGGCAGCTCAGACCAAGAGTGGGGTTGAGGTGGGGAGGCCCCAGGGATGGGGGTGTGAGCAGAGACCCCAGGTGGGGCCCAGCAGTAACATTGCCAGGAGCCTGCAGGGAGGGCTCCTCTGCAGGGGGCCCCCTCACTTCCTGAAAGCCACCTGCAGGCAGGAACCTGGACTGTCGGACCTCAGTGTCCCAGTTCCTGGTGGACGCTCTCTGCACAGCTGGCCCCTCTGCAAAGGTCTGGTCTGCACCCCATCCTCGCCGCCTCCCCTGGGCTCTCTCTGGCTCCCTCCCCTCCACCTGGTCTCCCCTTTTCCCCTTCTGTTCCAATACTCCCACCCTCCTCAGCCTCCTGGCTCCTTTCCACTGGATGAACCACCTCCTCTGGCTGATTTAAATAGGAAGGGGGAAGCCCCAGCCCCTCCCCACTGCCTGCCCCTGGACTCAGAAATGGTTGGAGTCCTGGTGGCCAGGGGAGGAGGAAGGGGCCGCCAGGCACCCCAGAGAGAGGCCTGCTCTGCCCCAGACTTCCCCCTGGCCATGCTCTCTGTAATCAATCTGATTGGATTAGGATCAGGGTGACCCTAATCGTGTCAAAGGTCATCCCAGGCTTTGTGGCAGGGACCATGGGGTGCCTGGCCACCCCTGCTGAGTCGGCCTCATTGAACAGAGTTTAACATAGAGTTTAACATGGCGGGAGCAGAGGGGCCCAGGCTGCTGTGTGTGCGTGCATGTGAGTGTACTTCTCAGTGTGTGCATTGTGTGGGTGCATGTGTGTGCACGTGCATGTGTCTGCAAGTGCGCCTGCATGTGAGTGTGCATGTGTGCATGCAAATGTGTGTGTGTGCCTGTGTGCAAATGTGTGCATGTGTGTGCCTGTGCGCAAGTGTGTACACATGTGCAAATGTGTGCATGTGTGTGCCTGTGTGTGCATACATGCATCTACATGCAAGGGTGCATGTGTGTATGAAAGTATGTTTGCGCGTTGTGTGGGCACGTGTGTATGTGCGCCCTGTGTGAGTGCATGTGCACATCTCTGCACATGTGTGTGCGTGTGTGTGCACTGTGTGGACATGTGCGTGGGGGGCGTGTGAGGACATAAAGGAAGGAGCGCATGCTCACTCCTCCTGCTTCCAGGCCGATCACCATCCACCTGGCCGGGGACTGGCGGCCAAGTCCACCAGGCTGAATCTGGGAGAAGCCACCAAGCCTTGGACCGTGGGATTTGGCCACAGAAGCTGAGCCCAGGCTCTGAAGAGCTCTCTCCTCTTGGGTCCACAGGTAGCAGGACTATTCGACCTGCCTGGGGCAGAAACATCTGAGGAATTTTGAGTGCATGGAGACTGGGCATGCATGCAGCTTATCTGTCCCCTGGGGCAGGCCCCAGGCACCTGGAGGGCCTGCTTTCCCTGAAGAGCTGGAGAGGCCCCCTCTTGACCTCCGGCAAGGTGAAGCTGTGGGAGGACACAGGCACAGAGGTTGGGCAGGGACAGCCAGCCATGCCTGGGGGGAGGCCATACCAGGAGGACACCTAGCAGGAGGCGAGCACAGTGGACACAGTGGCTCAGGGCCAGGCCACTTGTGGCTTTGCAGGGAGCCAGGCTTGCTGGAGGCCAGGTGGGGCCTGTGCTCCCTAGAGAAGTAGACAGTGGCCCTGTGGGGGTGAGGGCCAGAGCCCAGGGCTGCACGATGCTGGAGCCTCCACCTGTGCCCACACACTCAGTGCCCTCTGTCCCCCATGGGCTCCAGTGCCAGGGCCAGGCACCTCCCCTGTTGCAAGAGGATGCAAGCGTCTTGTGTTCCCAGTGCAGCTCCCCAGGGACGCCTCCCAGAGAAGCAGTGCGATGGCCAGCTCTTTCCCGACATGGGGTCCCCCTCCACTCACCTGGGTGGCCTCCGCTGCAGCCCTCGTTCCCACCCTGGGCTGCCTTGGGCTGCCTTCCCTCTCCTGTGAACCCCGGGCAGACCCCACTCAAAGCACACGGTGGCCAAAGCCCAGGTCGGTGCCCTAGGACCCTTTGGACACCAAGGTTGGGGGGGCGCTTATGGGCGCCGGGTTCTCAGAAAGCTGTGCCATGTGCTAAGACAAGCCCCCAGATCTCTCCGACTTCCCTGTTATCCTTGGGCGGGGGAGCCTCATCCTCTCCCTGCAGAGTCCCAGGAGCCCTCAGGGGGTGGTCCACTGCCTCCCGCCTGGCACCCGGGTGGTGCGCGCGCGCCAGGACATCGCCAGAGAGGGCAGCTCTTTAGGGGATCGGCGTCCCCAAATCCAGGTTGCGACCCCTGACCGCCCGCCCAGCGGAAAGTGTTGCCGTTTCGGACGCGTTGCGGGGTGGTGGGGGCGCCCCCGGCCCGGCGGCCTCCCCTCTCCGGTATATCATTAACTCCCCGCGGCGGGAGGGGGGACCCCGGCCGACGCCCCGCCGCGTCCGGCTGGGAGCACAATATCCCGGCGACGACGACAAGATTAAGCACCAGGGGAAAGCGAAAATGCTGTTGGCGATTCACACGCCCTTCGGGGTGTTGAATTAAAGCGTCTGAATAGGGATTTCCCCTCGCGCCCGATGGCCCGGCGGGCGGCGCATACTTCCAGGTTGCTATGACTGGCCTGCGAGCGCCTAATCACCGACCAGGGGGAAATTCATATAAAATATCGCGGGCCATTGTGGGCCTAACTCGGCGTGACAGTGGCGCACAAAGCCGGATTCCTGCGCCCCAGCTGGTGCGCCCGGCGCCCGACCGCGCGGGCCGCCCGGCGGTGTCAGGGGCCGCGGCCGCCGAGGGGCGCGGGCCGCATTCCGCTCTCAGGTGGCTCCGGGGCCTTTTGTGCAGGACGCCGCCGCCGCGTGATTACCAAATGCCACCGCGACACCCCCTCCGGGCCGCCTGGCTCCTCCGCGGCCTGCACGGGGCCGCGGGAACGGGCCGCGGCAGCGGCGTCGCAGGGGAGGCGCCGGGGCGTCGCGCGCCCCCAAACGCACGGCCGCGGTGGAGGCGGGGTGGGGGGCTCTGGCGGAGGCCTCGCGTCCGTCTGTCCGGAGGCGGTTTCTTCTCGTCTGCCCCCCTGCCCCGCCGCAGGGTTGGACCCAGCCACTGGAAGCCGGTTGAGGAAGGATTGAGTTTGTCCTTTTGCACTGGCGGTGGCCCCCAGGTGACTGTGAGGTCGGGGCGCCCACCGTGACCCGCAGGTCCCTGACCGGGCAGAGCAGGTGGAGGTGGCCAGGCTCCAAGGCTCAGTCCCCTCCGCAGCCTCCCTTGGTCTCTCACCGGAGGTATGGGGTGGGCGAGCGGGAGACCGGACGCCCAGGGAGGGTCCAGCGCTCGCCATGGTCTGTCTCCCTGGCCTGTGTGTCCCAGGTGTGGGGCACGTCAGCCAGGGTGCAGCATGTGAGGGGACCTGCGTTGTCCCAGACCTCCCAGACTCCCGAGGCCAGTCTCTGGGCACTAGCAGCTATGACAGGGAGAGGTGCTCCTTGCTGGACACATCGGGGGAGCGCTGCGACAGGGCTCCCACGGACAGGCTGGGTCCGGGCCTGTGGGGCAGGGGATTTGCCCTGCAGACCTGAGCCAGAGAAGCCCCAGCAGCGGCACCGGGAGCACAGGGCGTTTTCTGTCGGGGGAGGGGGGAGTGGGGGCGGGATGCGCGAGTTCCAGGTGGGGAGTGAGCAGAGATCCCCTGTTGGGCGGTGGGGCAATGCTGGGGGTGTGGCCCGATGGGCTGGCCATCGTGGTTGTCCCATGTGCCCCTGCGGGAGCTAGGGGAGTCAGCACTGCCCAGAGGAGAGCTTCAGAGGCTGCAGGGCCTGAGGGGAAGGGCTGGGAGAGCAGAGAACGCTGTGCACAAGCAGTGCCCTGAGCTCCAAGGGAAGGAGGTCAGTTGCCCCAGGACAGGGCTGGAAAGGCCACTCCACGCTCCCCCTTCCAGGGCTGAGCCCCAGCCTGGCCGCCAGCTGCCAGCAGCCAGTCCCCTGAGCCCCAGAGCCTGCAACCGAGGGACTCACCTTCAGGTAGCAGTCAGGCGTCAGCATATCACAGACCCCCACCATGGTCAGCCTCCCTCCTCTCCTGGCAGGGTCCTGTCCAGCCCTTACAAAATCCTGGCCATGTTGTCCGTGGCCTCCCATCTGGTCACAGTCCAGAGGAGGGAGGTCAGAACAGGATGAAATCTGAGCCTGGGGGCTCTCAGCCTGGACAATGCATCGGAATCACATGGGGACCCTTTCACAGGTAGAGGTGTGCTTCCCTACCCACTGAGAACCACTGAGCCCCTAGGGGCCCTGCAGTGATTCACTTCCCCCAGGTGACCATTACTGGGCAGCCCCAGGCCCAGTTCCCTGTTGGGCTTCCCCCAGGAGCCAGCCCCGGTGAGCCCTACAGACAAAGCTCCCTGCCTCCCCAGGGAGCCCAATTTCCTGGTCTAGTGGTCGCATTGCAACAACAATCCTCCTCCCAGGAATCTTCTCTTAGGAAACCCCTTGGAGGCCTACAGCCATGTCCCAGGAGTCCCAGGAGTCCCAACCTGTCCCTCTCCTCTCCCCAGTATCAGCCCTCACAGCCATCCCCTCCCAGGAGAGTGCAGACAGCATCTCCGCCTTGGCCATGGGGTGTAGGGCTGAACCAGGCAGGTGGGCTCCCCACTCCCTCGAGGCTGCAGCCATGGAAACACCCAGTGGAGCTACAGAAGCCCAGGATGGTGGGTGTGGGATTCTCTCTTGGGACCCCTCTGTTGGGCTCTGTTGTGTAGCCTGGTGCCTGTGGCTGACCCTCTCTGAGCCTTCTTCCTTCTGGGCCTGTTCTCTCATTGGTAGATGAGAGATTTGCCGGGATCCAATCTCCCCACTGCTGTCCCCGGGGCAGGGCAGCACTTTCTGTATGAACACACATCCGTCCCTGCTGAAATGGCCTCTTGGGTTACCTCCCAGTGGGAATGTCAGCTCCCCAGGGACAGAGGTTGCAGCCTTCTTGTCCACTTAGAGCACAGTCAGTGCTCAGCAAACAGTGGCCAAAAACCAGCCTAATGATGAAATATGAAAGGCAAGGACCTTGGAAGGATTTGTGCAAATGTTCTTCAGCGCATAAGAGTTTTGGAAATACATCCTCCCTCTTGGGTGTTAAAAGGTTCCTTTTCTGAAATTATGATGATATTTATTTATTGTACATCTTAGCCTCTCTCAACAAAATAAAAAAATTTGGCTGTCCTCTGTCAGTCCCCAAATGATCTCTGATACTTGACAAGCCCATGAAATTCAAATCTAGAAACAAGACGTTTGTTAAAATCCCACTAATTCAAAAGTTCTGAGACCCAAAGAGGCAAACTAACCATCAAAGCCCACCTCATGGTTCCTTGCATCTGAGAATTGCACTGCCCTCAGGAGTTATGGAGCCCTTCTGGGCAGCTCTTCTGCCCTCCCCCAGATGCCCACCTGTCACCACAGAGAACTCCCTCAAGTGCCCAGACTCCTTCCATCCATCCACCATCCACTCATCCATCCACCCATCCATCCATCAACCCATCATCCATCCACCCACGTACCCATCCATCCACCATTCATGAACCCATTATCCATCCGTCCACCCACTCATCCATCCATTCATCAACCCATCATCCACCATCTACTCATCCATCTGCCATCTATCAACCCATCATCCATCCATCCAACTCTCCACCCAGTCATCTAGCCAGACATCATCCATCATCCATCCATCCCAGGCCTGTCCCAGAGCTCATGTTGACAAGGCTTGCTGTGTGTCCTTGTACTCCCCTAGTCTTTCCTTCATGACCTATAAGCTCCCAAAGCCAGGTGGTTCAGCACAGCCAAGGCAAAGAACCTGACTTACAGTGCAGAGCCTCCCACTGGAGATAGGGAAGGCTTCTCCTGGTTCATTCTCCTTCCCAAGACAGGGATTGCCTCCTCCTGACAGGGGGTCATCCAGCCCCTCCTTATTTCCAACCAGGAAAGGAAACTGCTTCAACTTTAGAAAGCCTGGGCTGCTAGAAATTGCATCATATTGAGCAGCAATCCCCTTTCTTAAACATTTCTTATTATGGTTCTTGACAGTGGGTACCTTGCTTCTTACTCATCTCATACTCCCAGGTCTGAGCCTAGTGCCTGGCTCATTATGGACTCTCAGATCCTGAATGGATAGATGGTAGATGGATGGATGAATGGGTGGGTGGATGGATGATGGATGGATGGATGTAGATGAATGGATAGATAATGGTTGAATGGACAGATGGTGGATGGATGGATGAATAGGTGGGTGGATGGATGATGGATGGATGTATGTAGATGAATGGATAGATAATGGTTGAATGGATAGATGGTGGATGGATGGATGAATGGGTGGGTGGATGGATGATGGATGGATGGTTGGATGGATAATAGATGGATGGAAAATGAATGGATAGATAATGGTTGAATGGATAGATGGTGGATAGATGGATGAATGGGTGGTGGATGAATGAATGCAAGGAAGGAAGAAAACGTAGATAATTAAGACTTTGCAAGAGCTCAGTAAACAACTGCTAAATGAGACCACAGCAAGTTTCTGGGGAAGACAGTTTTCCGAGGTGGAAGATACTTCCCTTACAGAACAATTTTGTTATGCGATTTCCTTTCTTCTTCCTTTCCCCACACCTGAACACAGTGTTAGAATAAGAGTCTTGGGCCTGACCAGGGCATCCACAGGCCGCCCCAGGCAATTTGGCCAAATTGGCAGCATTTATCTCTAAGCATCCCACCTTACTGCTGACCAAGAAGATTCCCTTGCCTTATGGGGTGGCTGGTGCTTCCCACGGGCAGGACGCCTCCCTTCCAGCTCCATCCCTAGCTGCCTCTGTTGTGTCAACAAAAGCAGAAACCTCTGACAAAGGTGTTGTTTGTGGCAGAGAACTTGGCTGTGATTGAGGCTGGCTGCCAGGACGCCAGACCCTGAGTGCGAGTCCTGCCTGTGCCTTCCCCACTGGGACCTCAGAGGAGCCCCAGCCCCAGCTCCCCGGTCAAGAGAGATGAGTGACTCTTGGGCAGCAGGTCACAACCTGCTTGTTTCAAACCCCTGCGGAAATCTGACAAAAGCAATGGATTCTCTCTGGAAAGATATACCCGGCTCCCAGTCATACCCTACAGTCATTTGTGCTCATGATTTCGGGGGGTAATGAACCCCCTAAAACCTGCCCATGGAGCCCTGGGTAGAATCCATCCTACTGGCAGTAAAGCCTCCTGTTGCCGTGGGGTGGCACCTGGCCACTCTGGGATCTTTCTCCAAGTTTGTCTCCGGGCGTTATTTAACTTTTTATTTGGGAATAATTTTAGACTTATGGAAACGTTGCACAGTGGTGCTGGGCCCTTCACCCGGCCTCCCACCTGCTGACGCGGTACCTAGCCACGCCGCATCCATGCGTCCATCCAAACTAAGCGTGCATTCTATCACCGAATGCCAGACTTAACTCGACTCCACTCGTGTTTCTACCCACATCCCTTTTCTGTCCCAGAATCCCATCCCTGTCCGTCTTTGCTCTTGGTCGCTGTTTGCCTCGGGCACTTCTGGCCTCATCTGGTCCCTCGTGCCCCTGAGACCTCTGAGAAACGTGACCAGGCATTGTGTAGATGGCCCTCGATCCAAGTGGGTCCGCCATCTCCTGACTCGATGCGGGCCGTGCGTTTTGGCAAGAACATCTCGAAGGCAGCGTGTGTCCTTTGTGGACCAGAGGCCACCATGCCTATGCCACGCCAGGGGTGCCACGCCATCCCTAGGTTAAGGTGCTGTCGGCCAGGTCTGTCTGGTGCGCAGTTAGGGTCCCTCGGTAACTGATCGACTTCTCAGGGACCTGCTTGGGGACCTGGTGGCTGCAGCTTGGAAACAGACTCCGCCAGAACACACGAGCTCCCGGGTTCCCGGCCTGCGTCTCGTGGCCTGCTCCTTCTGCCACGGCCTCACCACGTAGTGGCGGCTTTCTGGCCCGGTGATCTGAGCCGATCTGAGCCATCCGGCAGAAGGAGAAACTGAGGCCCAATAGGGCGGGAGGACGGCCCAGCTAGCTGGTGACAGAGCTCTTTTCTCCCAGTGGAAGCCCTGAGCGCTACCGCCCTTCCCCTCAAGCCTGTCTGGTAGCCCTGGGCTGTTTGCCTGAGTCCTGATAAGCAGAGATCTCCAAGCCCTTGTCCTGGGCAGAGTATCAGGCAAGAGAGCGCTGGCTCCAGGCTCTGGCTGTCTCCTTATCTCTCAGGGTGGCCTTGGGGGCAGACTCCTGCAGGAGCCAGGTGGCTCTGGCGGGAAGGCAGTGTGAGCTCCGGTGGTAGGGTATTCAGGGTTTGGGGTGCCCAGCCTTGAGAGGGGCCTCAGAGGACGGCCCTGGCCCGCTGGGAGAGGGCGTGCAGGCAGGGAAGGAAAGCCGAGTGCCGCGGGTTCCGGCGGGTTCCGAGCGCTCAGGACACCCCCAGTCCTGGGCAGGCTGTGGGGCCGGAGGGGGCCGGGAGCTGGGCCCATCCCTGAAGAGCAGACAAGGGCGGGGGAATGGGGAGGGGCTCCCAAAAGGAGGCGTGTGTGCGTTGGGTCCAGCAAAAGGCCCCTCCAGGCCTGTTTGCACACCGAGTAGTTGTGTTAGGAAAGGAACTGGGCCGGGGGAGGGGACTTCAAGCGTCAGAGAGGTGTGGGGGTGGGGCGGCTGCTTGGCAGACAGCAGGGGCTCTGCTCACCCATGTCAGATGGCGAGTCCTCCCCTCGTCCTCACGCTCACCCACAGCAGAGCGTCCCTCGATGGGTGCAGCGTTGGCACACACCCAGGAGAGGCGGGGCGCGTTACCCATCCTGTCCGAAGAAGCCCAGACTGCCTGGCAGGCCCAGTCTCCGGGCCGGGGCACTTCCTGGGCATGTGGGCCTGGCACTGAGGAAGGCGGGTGCTGGAGGTCCCTGTCTCGGGAAGATCCCAGAAGAGTCCAAACCAAAGGAGGTGTCACCTCACACCCACTGGGACAGCCAGAATCGAGAAGCCAGGGAGTAGCAAGTGTTGACAAGGACGTGGAGACATCAGGACCCTGGGCTGTGCCTGGTGCTCGGGATGGAGGAGGGGAGCCGCGTGGGCCACCGCACAGGTGGGCCACCGCACAGGTGGCAGTGTGTGGGTGTCAGGAGGAGCTGGCTCTCTTTTGTCTGATTTTTGCTGCCTTTTTTTTTAAGTCAGTGTGACAATTTGAGGTCCATGTGCTATTTTTCTTGTTATTGCTAAGTCGAATGCCTGAAGGACACACTGCAGTTTTCCGAAACATCCGCCTGTCGATGGGCATCTGGGTGCGTCCCATTTGGAGCTCTTATGAGTGTTTGTTTTGAGTCTTTCTGTGGATGTGGGTTTCCTCTGGGTGAAACCCAGCGGGGAACGGCTGCTGTGTGTTTAACTTTTGAGGAAGCTGCCTCCCAAGGGGACCACGCCTTTGCCCACGCAGTCACAGGCAAGGGGCCCGGTTTCTCTGCGTCCTTGCCAGCAGCTGCCACTCTCTGACACCGGGACTCCAGCCGTCCTGGTGGGTGTGTGCGATAGCTCCTTGGGTTTTGATTTGCATCGCCCTGTGAAGAGTGAGGTCAAGCATCTTTCCAGGTGCACATTGGCCCTCTGTGTACTTTTTCGTTTTAGAGACGGGGTCTTGCTGTCACCCCGGGCCGGAGTGCAGTGGCATCATCGTAGCTCACTGCAGCCTCACACTCCTGGCCTCAAGGGATCCTCCCTGCCTCTGCCTCCCAAAGTGCTAGGACTATGGGCCTGAGCCACCGGGTTCGGCCGACTTTCTTCAGGGAAGTTCTCCGTCTCCTCACCTGCCTGCTCAGGGACACCCGCCCTGCCCCCAGAGGCCACCAGAGCCTAGCCGTGCTAGCCCTGCGTCTCTCCTCTCTCCACAGCCACCCGGGAGTCAGCCTTCGTCCATGCCATCGCCTCAGCTGGTGTGGCCTTCGCAGTGACACGCTCGTGTGCCGAGGGCGCGGCTGCCATCTGCGGCTGCAGCAGCCGCCATCAGGGCTCACCGGGTGAGGGCTGGAAGTGGGGCGGCTGCAGCGAGGACATCGAGTTTGGCGGGATGGTGTCCCGGGAGTTCGCAGATGCCCGGGAGAACCGGCCAGATGCCCGCTCTGCCATGAACCGCCACAACAATGAGGCCGGACGCCAGGTAGGCCCGCGGCCAGTGCCTTGCTGGGGGGACGGCAGCCAGGAAGGAAGGAGAGGGAAGAGGACTGGCCTGCGGGGGCCACTGCATGGTCCGGGAGGGAGGCGTCAGGATGACTGCAGAAACCTCGAGAAGTTCTGCAATGAGGAAATGCACGTGTGCCTTTGACCAGATGCACGTGACCAGGCGCCAAGGGTGGCCGGCAGGTATCTAGGTGGGGAGAGGCCGGGAGAGGCCCCCCAGGCAGCCCAGGGGGGAAGGCCGAAAGTGCTTTAGTCTGGGAGAATATGGATGCAGAGGGAGAAAGAAGGTTTTGATGTGGAGAGACAGGCAGGGACCAACTAGTGAAGGACATCGTGACCCTGTGTCTCAGTCTGTGCTGCTATAACAAAATACCTTAGACTGGATAATTCCTTTATAAACGATGGAAGCTGATTGCTCACAGTTCTGGGGGCTGGAAGTCCAAGATCAAGGCGCGGCAGACGCCTGGATTCCCGGTTCACAGATGGCGCCTCCTTGCTGTTTCCTCACATGGCGGATGGGGTGAGGTTCTCCCTGGGTCCCTGTTATAAGCCAACAATCCTATTTATGAGGTCTCCACTCTCATGACCTCATCACCTCCCAAGGACCCCTCCTCCTAATCCCATCATGTTGAAGGTGAGGATTGCACCCTATGAATTTTGGGGGGATGCAAACATTCAGACCATAACAGCCTGTTAGAAAGGACTTGGTCGGAAGGCCAGGAGGGGACTGAGAGGGAGATGAGTGCTGACGGGCAGGGAGGGTGCAAGGACCCGTGGCGTGCGGCGGATGTGGCATCACAGCAATGGCGGCGGCCTCGGCCAGTGGGATCAGGAGGCTGCAGAGTGCTGAAGCGTGACCAGGGCATGTGTACCTTCCGACAACGAGGGACTAGAGAGCTTGGACTAGTCTTCCTGCTGAAGATAACTTTAAATGCAGGATGAAATATAAAAAGCACCCTGCTAAAAATGTATAATAGAATCTCCACGCGTGCACAGTCACACGATTCATGATGGGGATACCGCGCAGTGCAGCGGAGGGAGTGGGCTCGTCAGTAGCTGGTGTGCAGTCAGTCAGATAGAGCCACGGCTTGCGTGGATCCCCAGAAACTCCCGTGTTGGAAACTTGACCCCAGCGCAACGGCGTTGGGAGGTATTTAGGTCAAGAGGGCTTTGCTGCCGTGAGTGGGCTGATGCCGCTATGAAGGCTTTGGGAGTGGGTCTCCCTCCCCCGCCGCACCCCACCATGGAGGACGTGGCGTTCCTTCCCGCTGGGACTCAGTGTGCAAGCGTCATCTTGGAAGCAGAGAAACCAGGCCCTAACCTGCCACCATGTTGACCTTGAACTGTGAGAGAATAAATTTACGAATTACCCAGTCGCAGGTATTCTTTACAGCAGCACAGAACAGACTGCGACAGATAGCAGCGCGGGAAAAGCTCACCTAGATCTCCCCACCTCACACCGCCTGTAAAAATCCATTCCACTCCAAATGGGAAAGGCGAAATAATAAAACTTTTACAGGAAAACATAGGAGAGTATCTTTTTGACTTTGAGGAGGCAAAGATGTCTCGAACAGGCAAAACAATAAAAAAAAAGCCTTCACAGTGAAAGGAAAGCAGATGGATATGGACTGTACTCAAATTAAGAACTTTAATTAATGAAAAGACACTAGCGTGGTACTGAAAAGGCAGCAGTATAGGCGAGCACGTTCACACACATATATCCAACGAATACATATAAGCCGCAATATAAAAAGAACTGCACAAATTGAAAAGAAAAAGATGGACAACCCAATAGAAAAATTGGCTAAAAAATTGAAAGCCACTTTGTGAAAGAAAATATAGAAATGGCCGTAATATTGTGGCTCAATGTTATGAGTCATCGAGAAAACGCCGTTGGAATCCATGTCCGGAGAGGGAGGGGGAGGACGGGAGCCCCTGAGGAGCTGGTGCTCTGGAGCAGGCCGTCTATGATGTGTTGCATGTTTTGCACTTCAGACATATGTATTGTTCGGTGCGTATATTATACCTCTATAGGATGACTTTTCAGTGCGAAATGACTTTCACTGTCTAGCGAAGAATTAGCAGCCCCTGATCTAGCAGAAGACAGGATGCTGAGCCCGGTACCTGGGGCAGCTTTTGCCCAGGGGCCGTTTGCTGGTCTGGAAGAGAGGGCAGAGGTTGAGCTACGATTCTGGCAGATTCACAGAGCTAAGAGGCCCGCCATGGCGTGACTTCCGCTAAATCTCTCCCCAGGGTGAGCTGGAACCCTGGGGAGTGGAAGAACTGAAGTAGCCGGCCCTTGTGCACACTTGCAGGCTGGAAACGTCTCAAGACCTGAGCTTGAATTCAAGTGATCCCAGCTTGCAGGTGTCCCCATGCGCCTGGAACACGCAGACAGAATTCTCTTTGGGGGAGGATGTAACTTTTTCCTAGGCCTGAACATTTTTCTATAAGAATTTTGCAAACACAATGTCCAGCACACAATTAAAGATAACCTCTCACATGATCTGATGACATGATGAATTTTAATGCACAAAACAACAGAAACAAACCCATATGGATTCCAGATACTAGAATTATTAGGCACAGATTATCAGGGGGAAAGGCTTACTTATGTTCATAAAGCTAAAATGCAAATGTGAACATTTCAGCAGGGAACTGGAAACTATTAAAAAAAGAATATAATAGATTTGGAAAAGAATACTATAAAAATTGCAGAACTGCAGGATGAGTGGGGACTTCCAGTCAGAGATGACAGGCTAAACATAAACATTTCCCTCTGCACCCTCCTGGAGACCCACTAGAATGACAACAAATTAATTTTTAAATAAGTACATATATAGAGATAGGTAGATATAAGCAGAGAGAGAGATGGATGGGTCTACAGATAGTAGACACAGGTGATGGCTAGACATCGGATAGATTCGATATAGATGGAAGAGATAGACGATAGGTGGATGGATGATATTAGCAGACAAGTGATGGACGGGTGGAGGAAATGGTGATGGACAGACAGATACACATGAGAATATGGAAAACAGGGAAGGAGAGAATGGTAACGAAACTCTGAAAGCTAAAAAGCAGAGAGATGAATCAAGCAGACCCAAGAAAACGAAGGGTTGAGCCAGTAGAGGAGAAATCTGAGAACCGGTCCAGGAATCCATCGTGTCAGACATCTTGAGAAGTAGAGATAAAGATGGGGTTGAAAACAGAAAGATTGGTTGAGAGTTTATTTTAAGAGCACTTAACAACCCATCCACTCGTCCGCCCGCCTCTTCGTAGCCAGGCAGCGGCTCTCCCTTTGCCGCGGCACAAGTCTGGAGGTCTGTTCTCTGAAAAGGGTAAAGCGGAGTCTCTGGTCTGAGGGACGCCAAACACACCCGAGGGTGAGGCTGCCAGTGTGAAAATAGTCTAAGTATGGCAGCTCATGCCATTATCTCCCCTCTTGATTTCCTAATCCTAGCAGCAAATCCCAATTATTAATATCCTCCGAGCAGGAGAATGGAAGATTCTCCTCTGGGGAATCTGGTCAACTCAGATGAAGAGGCTTCAAGATATTGACGTGGAGGGTCCCCAGTAAAATAATGCAGCTAGATTGCTCTGTAGTGAGGATCCAAGTTGACAAGTCCCTCCCATGCACAGGAACTTCCAACGAGATTTCTAGTGCAGCCGAGCATGGTGGCGCACAGCTGTAGTCCCAGCTACTCGGGAGGCTGAGGAAGGAGGATCGTTTGAGCCCAGGAGCTGGAGGTTGCAGTGAGCTATGATGATGCCACTGCACTCCAGCCTGGGCAATAAAGTGAGACCCCTGTCTCAAAAAAAAAAAAATCGTAGTGCCCCACTTTTAAATATGAGCAGATAGCCAAGGATCACCACACCTCTGAGGAAAGCTTCAATAGATATAGAGCTAAAGGCCAAAACAAACAAAAAGACAATATTTATGGAAAAACACATTGTAAAAAAAGATGATAACTTCAAAAAACTATCATTAATATCCCCAAAGAGATAAAACATGGATACAGTTATCTGTGAAATTAGAATAGGATGTTAGTTTTAAAGAACATTCAGAGGAAAAAAGAGCCCTTAGAAATTAAAAATATGATAACAGAAGCAAAAGTCTCAGCAGAAAGTCTGGAAGATAACTGAGACACCCTCTCCCAAAGAAGGGAAAAGGACAAAGAAATGGAAAATAGAAGAAAACAGAATATCTGGAAGATTTGTCCAAGAAAGACAATGATGGGTACAAAGAAGAGGAAGTCAGATAAGGAACAATCAGGAAGTTTCCCCAGAACTGAGCACAGGTTTTAGACCAAACAGGCCCAGTAAGTGACACATAGGTGTCACTTTGTGAACATAAATTAATTCCTGGACAGAGGGAAAAGACCCACACCAAAACACACTGTTGTGAAATTCAGAGGCTATGACATAGAAGAGCCGTCCATGCTTCAAAGGGGAATATTGGGCCTCAGAAGCAGGAATCGAAATAGCATCAGACTTTTCAGGAGCCACAATGAAAGCTAGAAGAAAACGGAGTGGTACTTTCAGAATTCCAGGAGGTAAAAATGACTTCAAGCCAAGAATTTTATACCCTGCTAAGCTATCAATTAAATGGGCTAGTGGAAAAGATGTGTTTTCAAATGTGCATATTTCGCAAAATTTTAAGACCTTTTCTGATAAAAACATGTCTCCAAGAAGATGAAGTTGATATAAAGCCTGATGTTTGAACATCTTGAAGAGGATACTGAGACAATTAAGGGAGAACTGGGGGCTGAATCAGTGACAAGTACATTAACAACAGCAACAACAAAAGGTCGTGTAAGAAAGGAAAAGTCATCCTAATATAATACTTGGCTCAGTGGAGTATGACATTTACTGCAGTGCCAATGCCATCAGCAGCAAATATTGATCTGAAATTACACTCATTTTTACAGTAGCTGGGAAGCATTCGTCCAAGCGGTGGGGTGGTGAGGAAGAGCTAAACTCCCATCCCTCATGGTGAGAGGGCAACAGATAATACCTAATGCTGAAAAATCAAGAAGTGGCAAGACAAGTGTTATTAGACCCATAGGCATTACAAGGGGCGGCATATGGGACCAGAATTCCTGTTCTACTCAACAGGTCCTAGAAACTATTGAACTTTTAAAAGTATGCACCTATATAATGTTGATCAAAAGTAAAACTGGGCTGGGTGCGGTGGTGCAAACCTGTAATCCCAGCACTTTGAGAGGCCGAGGCAAGAGGATTGTTTGAGGCCAGGAGTTCAAGACCAGCCTGGGCAACAGAGCAAGACCCCATCTCAAAAAAAAAAAAAGTAAAATTAAAACAAAAGAGAGAAGAAAATGGATATTAGACAACGGGGCTCGGCAGGGTGGAGGGGTGTGTTCCTCTACAGATGTCCACCAGAAAGACTCAACATGAGAGGGATGGGCTCAAGAAACAGCTGGAGGGGGGGACGGGAAAGAGGCAGGATCTGAACTCAGAGCCCCGTCAAAGCCTGAGACCAGGTCTGCCCAACAGACACATAATGGGAGCCACAAATGGGACCCACACAGATCGTTATACCTTTTCTAGTAGCCACATTTCAAGAGTACACAGGTGAAATGAGTCTTAATACTCAACCTCCTTTACCCCAATGTAGCCAACACACTATCGTTTTAATAATGTGTGCAATATTAAAATTATGGGTGAGATATTTAATATCTCTTCCTCACACTCAGTCTTGGGAATCCAGCATGTGGTTTGCACCTATGGCTTTTCTGAATTTGGACCAGCCATGCCTCATGGGCTCACATGTGGCCCGTGCTGCCGTAGATAGTTCTGTACGTCCCCTCGCCCAAACTCCACCCCTTCCCCTAAAGAAAACAGGCAAGAGAAGCTGACTCCCCACTGCCCACAGGGAAACGACACACTCCTCAGCCAGGCCCCCAAGGCACCCCACAGCCTATGTCCCAGCACTGCCTCCCTGTTCCCCTGTGGTCCCCAAGAAAGGACCAGCTTCCTGGGCCACTTCCATTGCCCATGACAAGCCTTTCCACCCAGCCCGTAGACACCTCCTCTGAGCAGCCTGCCTGAGTTCTCCGGGTCAGAACCAAGGTCATCCCTCCTGCATCCTTGTACACTTATGCACTGGCACTGCTATTTGATGCTTTTAGTGTATATCATCCCATGTTACAGTTCCTTCCTCCCTTCACTCCATCATAGATTTTTTTTTTCCTTTTTTTAGAGACAGGGTATCACTCTGTCTCCCAGGCTGGAGTGCAGTGGTATGATCACAGCTCACTGCACCCTCAAACTGCTTGGCTCAGGTAATGCTCCTGCCTCAGCCTCCCGAGTAGCTGGGATTAGAGTTGTGCATTGCCAGGCTTGGTTAATTTTTTAATGTTTTTGTAGAGACAGGGTCTTGCTATGTTGTCCAGGCTGGTCTCCAACTCCTGGCCTCAAGCCATGCCACCTCGGCCTCTCAAAGTGCTAGGATTCCAGGCGTGAGCCACCGTGCCTGGTCTATCCTAGATACTGCAGAAGTTCTCACTCAGGGTTGATGGATAAGGGTGGCCTTGGGTCTGGCAAGGGAGACGCACAGCCCACGAATCTGCACCCTAGGGAAGTGGGTGGCGCTGGGGTCTCGCGGAGAGGGCACTGCTCCGCCTGGGAGCCCGAGCTCTGCTGGGGGCTTTCTGGATCGGGTGGGCTGCGGGCAATGAGCAGGGCCCCCTCTGGGGAGACGCACCAGGGCCGCCCTGACCTTGCCCCCGACGCGTGCCCCGCAGGCCATCGCCAGCCACATGCACCTCAAATGCAAGTGCCACGGGCTGTCGGGCAGCTGCGAGGTGAAGACCTGCTGGTGGTCGCAGCCCGACTTCCGCGCCATCGGCGACTTCCTCAAGGACAAGTACGACAGCGCCTCGGAGATGGTGGTGGAGAAGCACCGCGAGTCCCGCGGGTGGGTGGAGACGCTGCGGCCGCGCTACACCTACTTCAAGGTGCCCACGGAGCGCGACCTGGTCTACTACGAGGCCTCGCCCAACTTCTGCGAGCCCAACCCCGAGACCGGCTCGTTCGGCACGCGCGACCGCACCTGCAACGTGAGCTCGCCCGGCATCGACGGCTGCGACCTGCTGTGCTGCGGCCGCGGCCACAACGCGCGCGCCGAGCAGCGCCGGGAGAAGTGTCGCTGCGTGTTCCACTGGTGCTGCTACGTCAGCTGCCAGGAGTGCACGCGCGTCTACGACGTGCACACCTGCAAGTAGGCGGCGCGGGACGCGGCGGGCTCCTCCCCGCAGGCGGGGTCTCCTCCCTTCGGGCGGCTCTGGGAGCCCCAGGACTGGGGCGGGCTCCTCCCTGAGGATGGAGCTCCGCGATGGGCGTGGGGTTCTGGGCGGGGGTGGGACTGGAGAGGGGCAGCCCTCCCGAGTGGGGCGTGGCCCCTGTCCCTCTCTTCCCCCCAGCAAGGTCCCGTCCACCCCTCTTTCCTTCCTAGAGCCGCGGGACCGATGGAGCATCATAAGGTCCCCCAGCCCCTCCCCCCTGCCTCTGGGATCCTGGGCCCCTCTCTTCAAGCCCCTGCCTCTGGGGTGATCCAAGGGGTGGAGGCCTGCAGCTCCCTCCAGCCCCCAACCAGCCCCAAGGACACAGCTGGGTCCAGGGAGAAGGGGAGGGGGCTTCACAGAGGGAAGGAATCCTGGGCCCCTGCTGCTGGGGCCTGCCTCTGCCCGGCTGTCCACACCCGGGCCGTCTTCCCGGGGCATGCTCCTGCTGCTCCCCAGGAACCGGCCCGTGACAGCTCTCTGCAGCTGCCCGGCCCCCCTCCTTCCTGTCCTGGGGTCTCCCCACCTGCACCCCATCCCAGCTACAGGAGAGAGTGAAGCCTCCTGTCCAGTCCTTCCCCGGCCTCCGCCATTTCCCTTGCAGCCCACAGTAAGGGAAAGGCGGGAAGAGAGGCCAGCGCCCAAGGCTGCCCAGAGCCACTAGCCTCATTTCGGGGTTGTTAGGGAGCTCTGGGGCACGTCAGCCCACACAGTGCTGCAGCTAGAGGACCCACAGCTGGGAGGTGAGGTGGTCTCCTTCCCAGCTCCTTGTGGCCAGGAATGACTCCCCAGGTCCTGCTGCTGGGGTGACAGTCACCAGACCTATGTCCTGTGGCCACTGTCCTGGAGCCTCTGGCTGGCCGCTGGGCCCTCCCCTTCTGACTTGTCCTCCCAGCGTAGGAACGAGAGGCCGCTGGACCCATCGGGCTGATATCCACGGGCCACCCCCTCACGTACTCCCCTAAGCCCCTGCCACTGTGAACCGTCTCCCACCTTTGAGGCAGCTGTTGGAGACCTGGCCGGGTGGGGCACCCCGAGAGCCTAGAAGAGGGGATACTGCAGGCCTCTGCCTCGAATTCTGCATTTTTTTGGTTTAATTTTATTTCCGATGCTGCTATATCCACCATACACTGGAGTTAGACGAACAGACATTTTTTTTCTTTTCTTTCTATGAAAGAAATTATTTTAGTCATAGCTTGTGAATTTCAAACAATGGGGAAAGTATATAAAAAAAAAAAGGAAGCAAGCAAAAAACAAAACAAGCCTGTGGTCTGTGCTGGATCTTTGGTGCTGGGTTGGCAGGGGGTTGAGGAAGTGGCGCGGTGAGCCCAGGCCCTGGTGGGGATGTCATCTAAATCACTTCCCGGAAAGCCCATATCACTCAGCTGACGGCCCAGCACCAGCTACAACGTGCCTGAACCCTCCAGGTTTGGGGACAGCGGCCTGGTGGCTGCTGGCCTCTAAGCGAAGGCTCAGCTGGATCCTTCCGGGACCTGCGGATGGGGCCAGCCACCAGGAGCCCCTCTGGGACCCCCAACCGTGGGCAGGGCCCTCCTGGGGCTGTGGACCACAGGGCATGGCGGTGGCTCTGCCTGTGGGGGCCCCCACCTACCTTTCCGGGTGGCCCAGGGCGTCACCCAGGCCAGGAAGGGAGAGTCCTAGAATGAGCAGGCCACCGTCACTTGGGGTGCGCCTCTGGAAACTGAGGCAACAGGAGCCAGAGGGCTCTTTCTCTCAAGGCCACACCACCCCCATCCAAACCTCAGCCGGGCTCTGTGCTCCTGCTCTGTGTCCTCACCCCCCCGGCCCTGCCCTACGCCCAGCCCCACCTCTCAAGGCCCAGGCCCTGCACAGCTGTACGCACACAGCTGGAAGGCAAGGCCCCTGCAGGAGAGCAGGAGGGCTGAGCCGCACTCCTGGGGTCACTTGCTGTGATTCACCAGTTCACCCTGGAACTGGACCCCACACAGGGCGGAGGGAGGGAGGGAGCACAGCCATGCGTGGGGACCGGTGGGGGAGGGTCCAGCAGCCCTGGAGAGTGGGGAGTGGACACTGCCATCCTCTGCCTGGAACAGATGGGAACACAATCCCTGGGCCCCGAGAGCCGGCAGGACATGCGCTCTGGGCTTGCTCCTTGCCTTTGTGGCGGGGCCTCAGGGGAAGCCCTCACGCCCTCCTCCCTCTGAAACATGCACAGGCAGTCCTGGCCCCCATGCCCCCCACCTGGGCCCCCACTCTCTACCCATCCAGTCCCCAGCAGCCATGTGGCCCCTCACTGACCAGAGGCTCCCACATGGGATAGCCAGGGAGGCAGGTCCCAGGCCGGGATGAGGGCCGGGGCATGGCCGTGGGGTGAGGGGCTGGTCCTGGGGAACGGGTGCCTCACCAGAGCCCCCCAGCTGCTCAATGACAGAGCTGGCTGGGGCCTGTCAGGGCCCAGGGGGAAGAAGGAACCAGGTCCACGGCTCTGGACTTCCAGCGCCCCTCCCCGCCACTGCCCAAAACCGTGCATCAGCCCCCTTGCACCCCGAGGTCTGGGGGACACTCCAGTCTCACTCTCCAGCCCATGGCCTTCTTGGCTTGGGGCCTTGGGGCCCGCTGCATCCCCGGTAGGGTCCATTCCAGGGGCATTGCCCACTCCTCTGGGGCAGCAGGTGTCTGCAGGGCCTGGCCCTGACCCACCGCCAGCAGGTGGGACGGAGGAACACCCAGGTAGGGCCTGCGGCTCGACTGGGGCCAGACAGGCTGCCGTCTATGCAGAGGGAGCAAGTGACTAAGGGCACAGAGCCCCATCAAGGACCAAGGACAGATGCCCATTCTCCCTGTGGGCGAGTGAGTCACCCAGTGCGTGGGGACCCCAAGCCCTCTCAACCTACCAGGCTACCCTGGGCAATAGCTCTAAAGGGGTCAGTCCCTAGAGGAGTGACAGGTGCCCCACAGAAGCCCTTGGTCAGCCCTGTCCGATGGGGCAGGGGCACCACCGCCTCTGAGTCAGGGCCCTGGGCAGGAGCCGCCCTAATTGGCACCTGTTGGGGCCCCGGTGCCGGGGGCATAAGAGATGAAAGACACGGACCGACCAGGAGGCGGCCGGGCAGGCAGGAGGGGGTGTGGGCACAGCCACCGGGTCACAGGGACCTGAAAAGCCAGAGAGTGCAGTGGAGGTGAGATACCAAAGAGGGCGGCCAGGCAGGGCTGGGCTTCAGGGAGGGGCCTGGCGGGTAGAGCCCACACAGGCACCCAGACACAAGACGGGCCACCCCCGGGTCGAGGCAGAGGTGGGGCCTGCCTGTCCTGTCCGGACACCTCTGAGCGGCAGGACTCCAGGCTCTGTCTGTGCCCCTGGGCCTGGAGAGGGGGCTGCTCTGGGCTGAGGATACACTGCACGCCAGGGGCCCGGGAAGCTCTGGCACCCGGGTGCAGGGCCCCGAGGCCCCAGCGCGAGGGAGCACCGTGAAGATGGTCGCAGCTGCCCTCGTCCACGCCGCGTGGCCTCCAAGACACCCGCAGTTATCTTGTATGCTTGTGGGATACCCCACAAGAAGAGGGCCCAGTGGATGTGTCTCTGAGGAATGGGGGTGTCTGCAGCCCAGGGGGCCATAGGACAGACCCCAGGTTATAGGCGAGAAGGGGTGGGAGTCAAAACCCTGGACTCGCTGCGGGGCAGGAGCAAGTCTCGCCCCTCCCGGCCTCAGTGTCCCTTCTACGCAAAAGGAAGTGGGATGGGGGTGTCCGGGGCCTTTTCTGACCTGGGCTGCTTCACCCCGCACCCCCTCTGGAGGCTGCCCCCTCACCTGCCAAGCTTTGGGCAGCAGCATCTCCCCAGCCCGGCCCCCACCCCCATCCCCCAGGTGGGGCCCTCAGAAGTGGCCTCTGCCACTCCCGGAGTTTACAGCGAGGGAGGAAATGGCCCGGTGGGCCTGTTCGCAGGTAGTTGAGACAGGACAGGGAATAACCATATAAAAGGCCTGGAGGCTGTGGGGCCCCACCCCGCCAGGGCTCCCCACCGCCCAGGCCCCTGCAAATCTCACCCTCTGGCTTTGAAGTCCTGGAGGTGGTGTGACCGGCCCCACCTTGGGCTCCCTCAGCAGCCCTCCCTCTCTGTGACACCCCCTCCCCTGGACACCCACTTTCTGGGTCCTCCCTCCAGGGAGGAACCCCCGAGGCTGCTGTCATCCTGGCCTCCCCCCAGGATGCCTGGGACCCGCCTGTGCTGGGACCAATGGCGGCAGGTGCGGAGCCTGGGCTGGGCACGCCCCCACGCCCCACCAGCACTGGCCCTCACCCCTGCCCAGCCGTGGGAGGGGGAGAGGACGCAGCGGTCAGAGAGGGGCTGAGAGGCCGGTGGAGCCCCCCGACCCAGCTCTGGCCTGTCAGCTCCCAGGGGCTCAGCTGCAGTGAGAAGACTTGGCCCAAAATCTGAGCAAGGTCCAAGGCTTTGGGGCGCGTCACAGCCTCCAGGGACCCAAGGAGACGGAAGGAGCAGATAACGAGGGAACCCAGGGCTGTTCCTTCCTGGGGAGGTAACCTTCTAGAAGGTTATTGCTGGGGGGTGTGGGAGGCCTGGGGGCGCCCCTGAGGAGAGAGAGAAGCTGGGACTTGGGGGACCCGCTCCCCCCAGACGCGCCCTCCAAGGACAAGGTGTTGCAGACGATGCAGGGCCCAGCTTGCCGTCTGGGCCTCGGTTTGCCCCTCTGTGTGTGGGGTCCAGTGTCCGAAAAGTTGTCAGACCCACCCCCGAGTCTTGGCAAGGCTGGCCTGCCCACAGGGATCCACCGAGAGAGTGAGCCTGGAGCCATCCTCCAGCTGGCCAGGTCCCTCTGGCCCTGTCCCCTGCAGGTAGAATCTTGCCGGGAAGTAGCATTTGTCTCCCCAAGTGGCAGTCCCAGGGCTCAGCCAGGCATTGTCAGAGTGGGGGACTCCAGGCACGGGGTGGGGGACCCAGGGCTCGGGCTCCCAGAGTGCCAGGGCAGGACTTGGCCATGGACTGTCCACCCTGGGCCAAAGCCTGCAGCTGAGACGCCACGAGAGTGGATGCACCCGGGATAGCCCAGAGAGAGAGCCCGGGGGAGGATGGCCTTGACCTCCGCCCTCGCCTCTGCCAGGCTCTGTCCCTGGTGCCGGCCCTTCCTGGGCCATGTGTCCACAGCTGGAGAGCAAGCCCTGGAGAGCCCTGGGCCCAGGGCCAGTGTCTGACAAGGGCTGACCCTCAGCTGGGACTGGTCTGGGGGGACATGGCCCCATACCGGGGTCTGGGGGGTATGGCCCCATCCTGGATCTGAAGTCCTAAGGGGCATGACCTCCTGGGGCGACACCCAAGGCTCGGGGGACTGGGTCAGGTTGGCCCTTTAGCTGTCTGCGGAATCTCCTGGGAGGGCTTCCAGGAGGAGGTGAGCATGACAGCTCCCTCAATGCTGAGATTCCATCCCTGCTGATTGAATGGCACAACAAGGGGCGGGGGCGTGGGGGCAGGGGGATATAAGGTGGGATGCCCGTGGGGGCAGGGGAAGCCCAGGGGAGGGACCACCCCCCTCAGAAGGTGCTAATTGCTGTTTAGCTCAAGCCGGCTCCTTGCTCTCTTTCTCTCTCTCTCTCCCTCTTTCTCTTTTTTATATTTGAGCCTCTAGAGCACACAGTAAACAGTCATTTGGCTCTCAGGGCCCTGCAAATTGGTGTTTATGGTGCGAGGAGGACCCAAACACAGGCTGGCTGGAAGGGAGGGAGGTGCTGGCTGGGCAGGCAGGGATGGGGTGCCCCGTCAAGGCCCAGCTCCGAGTGTGTCTGTCCTTCTGTCTAGCAGAGGAGCCCAGCCTGGTCTGACAGCTGGGGATTGTGGTTAATCCAGGTGGGCTTCTAGGAAGAGGTGAGGCTTCTGTGACAGGGAAGACCCCTGCAGAGAAGCTGCTAAGGCTCGCCCCAGGTGTCCCAGGGGTGCTCTGCGTTCCACCCCCAGCTGGGATCCAGGCTCAGCTGGCTCCCCTCTCCAGGCCTCGATTTCCCTCCAACGATGACAGCACCAGCACCACCCCCAGCCCAGTGGCCAGCGCAGTATTACAGACAGGAGGGTGACCGGCGGACTTCCAGGCTGGGCAGACAGTGCGGGGAGGTCTTGCTGGGAAAAGGGGGCTTCCCTGGCTGACAACCACCTTGCCCGCCCCGCCCGGATGCCAGGGGGCCCCGCCAGCCTGCAGCGGCAAGGCCGGGACTCGGGAAGCTACCGGATGTCTGGAGATGGGAATGAGCCCTGGAGGTGACACACGCTTCCTCCCCAGATGTGAGCTTCACTGTCCAGGCCCGGGTCGGGGCTCTGCAGAGGACATGGCCAGGCAGCCTTGCCTGTGGCACAGCCTTGAGCCCGCCCCTCTTTTGCTCAAGAACCTTCCGTGGTTCCCAGGGCTCATGGGATGGAGTCTGAGTGTCACAGCTGGTGTCGCCCACAATGTGGTGTCACTCTGGCCTGCAGGGAACCTCCGATCTACGGAGCAAAATCCTGACCCTCCGCTGCAGACCCTTGCCTCAGCCCCTCAGCCTCAGAACCCCTCCGCCACTCTGCGGCGGCCTTCTCAGCACCGCCAACAGGGGGCTGCATGCTTTGACCCCGTTTCTCCCGCACCTGCTCTAGGAATGTCAGTGGCTCCCACTGACCCCAAGACTAACCCCAGCTCCACAGCTGGCCCAGCCCACTGATTGCTGCCCGGCACGTCCCCCACACGCACCGACTGGACCTGTGCATGGCACCGCAGGGGGTTCTGACTGTGCGTCCCCCAACCCTGGCCATCCCCAGGGGCTGTTGGCCAGAGTGAGCTTAGGAGCTCTGCCTGGCAGGCCCCCCGAGGTCTCTGCCACCACTGCCAGCTGCCAGCGGTTCGCTTCCCACCTCCAGCCGCAGGCAGGGTGCCCTGAGCTCAGGCAGCACCCGGGGCCCCACACAGGGCGGCCCCGACAGGGGAAGGTGTAGCTGAGGGCATCTGCCAATGCTCCCCACAGCAAGCCAGGTGGGGACAGTGCAGGGGGACAGTGCATGTGGGGACAGTGCATGTGGGGACAGTGCATTTGGGGACAGTGCATGTGGGGACAGTGCATTTGGGGACAGTGCATGTGGGGACAGTGCAGGGGGACAGTGCATTTGGGGACAGTGCATGTGGGGACAGTGCATGTGGGGACAGTGCACGTGGGGACAGTGCAGGAGGACAGTGCAGGGGGACAGTGCATTTGGGGACAGTGCATGTGGGGACAGTGCAGGAGGACAGTGCAGGGGAGACAGTGCATTTGGGGACAGTGCACGTGGGGACAGTGCAGGAGGACAGTGCAGGGGGACAGTGCATGTGGGGACAGTGCATGTGGGGACAGTGCAGGGGGACAGTGCATGTGGGGACAGTGCATGTGG
>CAUYSK010125153.1:0-18844 GCA_963575035.1 Avahi laniger | reverse complement strand
TTCTTTCTATTTTTGGTAGAGATGAGGTCTCGCTCTTGCTCAGGCTGGTCTCGAACTCCCGAGCTCAGAACGATCCGCCCACCTCGGCCTCCCAGAGAGCTAGGATTACAGGCGTGAGCCACCGCGCCCGGCCTCTGTTTTATTTTTTAAACATACTTAACACATTAACTGCCACGTAAGTTATATTTAACTCACGCTAGTTTTGAACCCGGGGTCTCGTGAAACGTGTAACTCACACATCTCCTTACCTTGAGTTGCGTGAACTATTTATCAAGTTGCATATAATTCATGGACAGAAAACAAAAAATAACAAATTTTTCATTTAATTAGAAAGGATCATTTTGTTTTTGAAGTTTTTATTCCATTTTCATAATAAAACTCTGTGGTCCCAAAGAAAAAAATTTTTTTTTCTAGTGTGGCAATCGACGTGTTAAACTAATAATACTCATGGTTTCACTGCTTTCAGATCATCTTTCTCCTTGCCAAAAACTAGTATCAGATAGACGGCTATAGGATAAAAACCTAGACTTTCAGTACCCCGCTATTTCATATCGTGATCTTCTATTGATTTTTCATATATGTATGTGAAATTTAATTCAAGTGCTATATGTTTTAGCTTTTAATGTACCCTGAATATTAACCTAGACAAAAGCTGTAAGTAACCTTGTGATGTAAAAATCTGTGTATTACCAAAGAGCCATGTTTCTGATTTCTTTCTTGAACATTACATGAAAAAAAATTAGACCACCTTCACCTGCTTTAAAAAGGTTTTAATTAAATTTCTAGATAAATATGTACTTAATAACATGTTTCGTTATCAGAATTGGAAATTTGCTATGATGTTATCACTTTGATTTTAAAACAAATATATGGATGTATAGAGAGATCTATAGTTGTAGTTTCATATTATTATGGCAAATATGCTTTAGTAATCAAAAATAATTTCCATAGGGTCGTGAATCTGGCACCATTCAGAGATACAGTCTTCCTAATGTTGGTTTGATTCAAAAATATTCCCTTAACTGTCGAGCCTACCAGTTATCCTTGAATTGCAATTCTAGGTAAGCCTGAAAACTTTCTTCACGTAGATGTTAGACTTAGCAGTTATTTATTGGGATTGTTGGATTTGTGTAGTAAGTGTAAAGACAGGTGTGTTTGTTATAAATTTGTCTTAAAATTCAGTGTGATTTTACTATAACGTGTTTGGTTTAAATGTCTTTCTCTAATTGGGCATATGGACATGCTTGTAGCTCTTACTTGGGCGGTACAAAGGCAATATATGTAACCTAAACATTTGTACCCCTGTAATGTTCTGATAAAAAAAAAAAAAGAAATCCTAGTGCATTTTTTTTTGTGCTATTAATAGTAAAAAAGCTTTAGAGCTTTTAAGGGTATTGAGACTATTTTATATTTCATACCAGTTGGTTTAATCTCTTTGGATACATTTTCTCACAGGGAGCAAAATGAAGATTAGTCCATATTTTCTATCAAATTTATAAAAAAAATGTTTAAAAAGCCATTTCTATCATATCATATTCCAGGTTTCAGATAACTGATTTCGAAGAACAGTAGTTATAGGTAATTATTCTTGTGATCACTGACAGTAATTTTATAATTTTTTCCCCTTCTCCAATTGCATTACTTTTAGTCGTCTTGCTATCATAGACATCTCAGGGATTCTAACTTTCTTTGACTTGGATGCTCGAGTAACAGACAGCACAGGACAGCAAGTAATTGGCGAGTTGTTAAACTTGGAGCGAAAAGATGTCTGGGATATGAAGTGGGCCAAGGATAATCCTGATTTGTTTGCAATGATGGAGAAGACAAGAATGTATGTTTTCAGAAACTTGGATCCTGAGGTAAAAACAAGCAATGAGTGTTAACAGTCCATAAATAATGGGCCAAATATAAAAACCTGGATATTTCCCCTTTGTCTCTTTAAGAGGTTTGTTGAACACCAACCATGCCAACACGGCGGCATGAATTTCTGAAAATAAATAGAAACATTTCTGTAGACTTTTGAAATATTTGGTCTTAACTGGGAATAATACTTATCTTTTAAATATTTGCTGCTTTCTCTGAAAAGTACTTCCTAGGCATTTATTTGTTCTTTTTAAAAGGTGGAAGGAACCATGGTCATTAGATAGTCTTTTTTTTTTTTAATCGAAGTTAAAAAAAGAAAAAGAAAGAAAATAAGTAGTCTTATTTACCAAAATTTCTTGAAACAACCTAACCAAAAAAGTATAGTTTTGAAATTGCCTTGTCCTTTCCTTCTCTTCTGCCTGTCTATTCCCTTTATTCTGTGCTTTCCTTACTTATATTAATATTTACATTCACTGTATCATCCGCCAACCTATGTTCTTTCTTAACCCAGATATTCTTATGAATATGTAAGTGCAGACTGTTGTACATCAGGAGGCCCCTTTTCCACTGATTTTTAAGGTTACATTTTGATTTTCTACTTGTGGCTCACATCAGCTAATTTTTATACTCTGGATCTTCCTGTTAGTCTGCTCTGGACCTGCTGTTAGCTGTTGTGTTTAGGAAATATGAAATGATTTGAGTCGTAGGCTAATCAAAACATCATTAAGAAGATAAATCTTTTAAACGATTTTTGAATTAGTAATGGATTTTCAATTTAGAATTTTCTGTACTTCTGTATTCTACTACTGTAAATAATGAGATGAGTTATTAAATGCTTTATGTCATTAATTTCTGTTTGTTTGCATCTATAAGCTTTCTTCTTGCATGCTTGGGCCCCTGAGCTGCCAAAGATCTTCTGATGTAATTTATTTGGAGTAAACTGTTTGCCCCTTTAATATCCTTAAATTGTTTTCACATTTCCTCATTTGAGCCCTGCTCAGGATCTTTGGGTTGGCAAATGACCTGATGCAAATTGCTCTCAAAGGCTATGTCAAAACTTTTAGGAGTCTTAGGATCTTTGTAATTCTTAGACCTCAATGAATGGTTCAAAGGAAATGCATTCAGGGCTGCTGCATTTGACCTGTAAGCATGGGCTTCTTTCAAGAGTCCAAGACCCTTGCCACAGAACAGTTGTGGAAAGTTGACAGGTAACCTCAGGATAACCTTGAGGATGAGAGTATAGAATACTTTTTGAATGTTAGAGTCCTTATTCTATCCCTGCTCATACTAAGTCAGCAATCATATGCCTGGAGAAGAGAGAGTGTTTGTTGTACCTGGCTGCTCATAATGTGTGTGTTACACACATCGTCAGTCTAATACCAAGTGGAATATTTGCCTGGTAGAAAGTGTTTCTTAAGTGGTTTTAACAGAACAACGCTTTTTTTTAAAAAATTGTTTTTTTGTATGAGTTTATTTGCTGGTTTGGCATGTAGTTCAATTTCTATTAGATTTAGAGCTAGATGGATTTCTTACAACCTTCTCACTTTATAAATGATGCTGTACTGTTTTTTTCATTCATGAGGACACTGGCTTGCTGTAGTCCTGCTTGTTTGGCTGCTCTGCTTTCGTTCCTCTAGCTGCTTATTGATCATGTAAGAACATACTCTTCAAAACAGGGAATTTTTTGGATCTGCATAGCTACAGGATGTCCTGTTCCTTCAGGACACAGTACCCTATGTTATTATTCTGGAAAAAAGCTATTGTTCGATGGTTAATAACAATATATTTTTAACCATTTGAGTGTTATTATGAATTCTAGATGCACACTTTTCTTTAACTTGTAAATCTTTCTTCAGATTCTTTGTGAGAAAAAGATGCCACCTATGTGCAAAGTTTTAATTCACTGATAAAACATATTTTCTTTGAGAATTAGGAAATGAGTAATGTTGCTATTCCCTGCTTGATCATTTTCGTCTCCAGGGACCCTCTCAAGGTACTGATTGAGCTCTTTTATTTTTCTTGGCTCTTCCCTCTCATTGGTTCTACTATTTCATATTCATATTTCTTTCAATATCATATCATCATCCAGGCTCTCATCTTTGTACATTTGCATCTTTTCTAAACCAGAGGCTTTTAAACATTTGAATATACACCTTCAGACGTACATTTAGAAATTATATACATCACCTACTATATTGATATATTATGAATCATGTTCCCCAAAGAGAAATTTTAAAGGATGACCTAAATTTATTTTTAAATGTCATGCTAATTGTTATGGTTCATACTATGATTAGCTAGTATATCAGCATAATGCACATTGTAGAGTGAGGTTTTGTTAACTTAGTGGATACAAGTCCCATGTTTCAAATATTCTACTTGATAATTCTGACTTTTCAGCTGGCATTTTGGTTGGACCCGAGTAGATTGTCATTGTTCTCACACTGTAATGTGACTGACCCAAGAATTTGTGCTAGGAGTAAGAGAGATATCAGTTCTGCCTTTTCTTGTTTGCTTGTGCTTGCATTATCACTATTACTTTTCATTCACAAATTCTTTACTAAAAGCTTTTTAAGCCACCTGTGCAATTTGTGAGGCTTAGCCAAAATTAGATAATGTAACCCCTAAATCCACTTAATTAGGTATATGCCAACTTCATTACATCACAGTATGCTAAAATTGAAGAAGTAAGGGTACTTGAGGATATCAGTTATATTGTACATGTTATTATGAGGCCTTCTGACTTGTGTGCTGAATAGAGGGGCCAATGTTTCTTGGTGTAGATTAGTAAAGCTTTAGATACTTTTTTGATAAAAAGAAGTATCTTGCATACTGCTTAGGCAAGTGCTCCCTGCTTTGTAGACCACAGGTATAAAACTTCATATACAAATGAAATGTTGGATGGATAGTTAATGACTTTGAAAAATAAAGAAAATAGGCCAAGCGTGGTGGCTCATACCTTTAATCTTAGCACTTTGGGAGGCCGAGGTGGGAGGATTGCTTGAGGCCAGAAGTCTGACACCAGCCTGGACAAGATAGCGATACCCTATCTCTACAAAAATAAAAAAAAAAAATGAGCCAAATGTGGTGGTGTGCACCTGTAGTCCTAGCTACTTGAGAGGCTGAGGCAGAAACTCCTTGAGCCCAGGAGTTCAAGGTTGTAGTGAGCTATGATTGTACCACTGTGCTCCAGCCTAGGTGACAGAGCAAGATCTTGACTCCAAAAAAAAAATTTTTTTTATCTCTCCACCTTTCTCCCTTTCTCTTTGTTTTGGTATTATTTTTTATCCACAGATCATCTTTTGTGACTTTATCTTTTGACTAAGTTGCTTTGTTACATTATTCAGCCCAAATTAAAAAATTTTTCTAATGATAAACATGTTTATACAGGTATTTCTGGTTTACATACAGTATCAAAATAATCAAAGTATATGAAAGCCCTTATAACTTGTAAGAAATATCTGATTACATATGTTTTCTTTTTGAATTAAATTTTGTTCTGATTCTTTGTTTGTTGCTCATAAAAGAATATTGTCTGCCTTTATGCAATGTAACCTTTTAAAAAGACAATGAAGGAATTTTATAAAATTTTCTTGTATGATTTGACTATTTTAATCAACAATTTATACTTTTTAAAGGAATGTGTACATTTTAAACCCAATAAACATTTATACTGTCCATATAGGAGCCTCATTCTTAAACTTAGACATACTAAACTCAAACTAAATATATGATTCACTTTTTACCTCTTATTTTCATCTTTTCAGTATTTTGTTTTTATTATAATTTTTATAGTTTCTATCATATGTGAAGGATGAACTTTCAGTTATAAATCTGATACGTTATTTCCTTTGGATTTTGGTTACTTTCTATTTTATTATGATATACATATATTTTTAAAAATTGCATTCTGGTATTATTTTTATTACCAGACAGTATTATCCTATTCTTTTTACAGTATTCTTAGAGGTATTAAGTATATTGGCTGTTTATTTTTTATATAATATTTATATCTTTTTCTTTTCTACTAAGGATTTAGGGCAGTTGCTTTACATTATAATATGCATATCCTATACTTTATTTTTACAAGCCTGTATAACATAGGATAAGAGACAAGCATATAACAGACTCACGTATTTACATATTGGCAAATAAATCTTCTTAGGTAGGAAATATATCAGGAATGTGCTCTGGCTCATGTTACAGAGGAGAGACTTTTCTGGAAGGTAGGATTTCTTTGATGTACTTAGATATAAATACAGTGTTTATCAGTTTTACTATGAATTTAATATTAAATTGTATGAATTAGCATTATCAAGCTGTATATGGCATTTTTATATTAATTAGGAAGATTTGGACTGGATATTAGATGCTATTAGGGAATCAATATTAATTATGTAAGGTGTGATAATAGTAATGTAGCCATGTGAGAGAATGTCTTTTTCTTTTAGATATGTACTGAAGTATTTAGGGGTGGACTGTCATAATGTCTGTAATTTACATTTACTTCACAGTACTTCAGCCAAAAAATTAAATGAAGCATATTTACCAAAATGTTAATAATTATTTAGGTGATGGGTATATGGGTATTAATGACATTCTCTCTACTCTTCTGTTTGTTTGAAAATTTTGATAGTAAATCTTCAAATCATGATTCATTAAAGAAGAGGAAATTCTGTATAATGAAATGTAATATTTGTTTTTGTCTTTAAAGGAACCCATTCAGACCTCTGGATATATTTGTAACTTTGAGAATTTAGAAATTAAATCTGTTCTTTTGGATGAGATATTAAAGGTAATTCTTTAAAAAGTTATATTTCTGTTACTAGATTAACTGGGAGTTTTCATTTCTGAACCAGGCAGTGTAGTGTCCCAGTTAGGAGTGTGGACCCAGGAGTAAGATATATCTAGGGTCCAACTCTGCTCTGTTACTGTGCAGCCTTTAGGTGGGTGCCGTCATCTTTTTGAGCTTCACTATCCTCTCCTGTAAAATGTTGATAAAAATGTATGAGCCTCAGTTTTTGCCTGTATAAAATGTGGATAATAGCAGTACTTTTATGATTGTTATTAAAAAAGATAATGTGTGAAAAGCACTTAGCACAGTGCTAAGGCCAAGTAAGAGCTCAAAAAATGGTTACTAATTGTTGTCATCATTTTTATAGTAATAATAAAGAGGTACTAAAGAAATATCTAAAAGTTTACTTTTAGCCTTTTTCTAGTTCTAGGATGCTTGAGTAACTTTTTCTTTGGAGATCCAGTATCTTCCCATTAATCCTTTTTTGACTTCAGATATCTTTTTGATACTCTACATTGACCTTCATTGACCATCCTTTGAGAATTTTTCTCTCTAAGAGTATATTGAGAGCAGTTTTACCTTCCTTTTATCCAAAACACTTTTTTTTAATGTACTTATATATATTTTTTGGAATTAGGATAGTAGATTTTAAATTTCTAGAAGTTAGATGCAACTTGAAGATTGTTTTTGTATTTTGGTTTGATATGTAAAGCGCAGCCCTTTTATTGTGAACCAGTTTCATTTTTCTATATTATAACCACCCTGCAGCAGCAGGATAGGCCCCCCCCCCCAAAATTTGGTTTGGATGTCAAGATTGATGATACCAGAGACATATCAGGAGGGTGTCTTCCATGATGAGGCTTTTGAGGGAGAAAAAAGTAGGCTTCCTAAGCTGTCCGAAATGACTTGAGAGAACAGGGAAAGGAGACCGGCTTGAGGGTTTTTTTTCTGTAGTGAGGGGTGCATCTGGGGTGAGGGTTTCCATGGGTAGGGGCTTATTATGTGGTTGAACCTCATTGGCCCCAAAGGAGGGAGCTCTGGGCTTTCTTATCATCTTGCCTCAGGTTCAGCACCAGGGCAAGAGGGGTGGGAGGGATAGAGCTTAAAGTCAACCATCAACAGTAGAGTCTGAATCTGAGCTGTAAATTGTATATGGAAAGATGGATTTAGCCAGGTGCAGTGGTGTGCGCTTGTAGTCACAACAACTCAGGAGGCAACAACTCAGGAGGCTGAGTGGGAGGATTACTGCTTAAATCGGGGAATTCAAGTCCACCCTGGGCAACATAGCAAGACCTTATTTCTTAAAAAAGAAAGAAAGACAGAAAGAGAGAAGAGAAAGAGAGAGAGAGAAAGATTGATAGATTAGATATATGAACAGAAGTAATTTTATAAAAATAGCATCATTGCACAATTTCAGTGTTAAATTTAATTTTAATTAAATAACCTGAAAATGAGTTTCAAGAATTCTAGACCTTTAGCTAATACACACACACACACACACACACACACACACACACACACACACACATATGGATGTTTTTACCATAAACAATATGATTTTCCTGGGTTAAGAAGAAAAATTATGGAAAAGCTAAGGGATTTAAACTACATTTTAATTTTTAATAGTATTGATTGACTTTGCACTTTAAAAGATGGCATTCTTACATTTTCTCCCTCTTATTCTCTTTTTTTAGCCTTATTATTAGTTTTATATTGTCAAGATTTAGAACATTTTTATTTTGTTTTGTAACCCTAATTTCCAGTTGTTTAGTCTTATATTTAAATGAATTCAAAGCTGTTACTAGTCTTTTTACTACATATTCTCTGTACATGAGTTTTTAATTTTTTTTAACCTTTTAGTTGCATGGATTTCGTCATCAGTAGTGTTTTTCAAGAAAGGCTCATAGTTGCCGATTGCCTTACGTTTTAGACTGTTTGACAATACCTGTGGTGGTGTTGCCCTGATGATCATACTGACTTTTCTGAAGTTCTTTAGATGAGGAAGGATCTCAGTAGGTAAAATGATTTACACAAAGTTCATCTGTTCATTAATTCAGAAAATATTAATTGAGAGCCAGTAAGACAGTTCCTGGCTTCAGGTAGAGGAGTTGGGAAGATGGGCTAGTAGTAATTCAGCAAACCAAAACAGAGTTGGGGGTGCTGTGATTCAGTCAGTTAATATACCTGTTCAGAGCTCTGAAGTAGGGGGGCATTAGGTCAGTTCTGAGACTGTGAATAATGTGACTAGTGCATCTAGGCATTGTGCTGAGTGTTTGAGATGTGTTATCTCATTTAAGGGGAAAACTCAGTTTGACCCAAGGGAAGCAGGGTCCCTTCTGCCATTGTCTGCTCTTCCCCATAGGCAGCCTGACTGCCTCAGGAGGAACTTGACTTGTGGTTTTGGATGTTTGCCTGGTAACTTAAAAGACCTAAACAATGGGATTTCTTTTTTCCTCAGTTTTGCTCACAATATGATGTAGTTTTTTTGTTTTGTTTTGTTTTTAATTGTAAAAAAGAAACACTCTAAAGGCAACTATTTGAATTTGTTTTCATCTTTACTTTTAGAATCCAGAACATCCAAACAAGGATTATCTAATTAACTTTGAGATTCGGTCCCTGCGAGACAGTCGAGCACTGATTGAGAAGGTTGGAATTGAAGATGCATCTCAATTCATAGAGGACAATCCGCACCCCCGACTTTGGTATTTTTAAAAAAGCAAAACCTCCCAAGATGTCAGGTGTAGGCTTTTAAAGTCTCAGCTCTGTCATCTCCTGCTCCCTTACTAGTGCCCTGATGGAAATAGACTTCTATTCTAACTCTTCTTTTTGAAATGGAGAAACCCATTTTAGATTTGGAAGGCCTCAATAAAAACGGAATATTCTATGAAAAATGTTTGCATGTGTTAAAATAATCACTTTCCACCATGTTTCACTAGAAACAGTAGGTATAATAATTGAATTCTGATTCAAGACTAGTTTATCAGTAATTTGCAATATGCTTTTCTGTTTCTTTTTTTAATAAAGGCACCTACTAGCTGAAGCAGCTCTTCAGAAACTGGACCTGTACACTGCAGAGCAAGCATTTGTGCGCTGCAAAGATTACCAAGGCATTAAGTTTGTGAAGCGCTTGGGCAATCTACAGAGTGATTCAATGAAGCAGGCTGAAGTTGTTGCCTACTTTGGCAGATTCGAGGAGGCTGAAAGAATGTATCTTGATATGGACAGAAGGTAACTTATGATGGCAGTCATTCCCAAGTACTTCTAGAGTCATAATTTTTTTTACAAATGGGGAATACAAATAGATTAAATGTATCATAACATTTCTTCTAGAAATTAATTCTCAGTTTAGATTACAACCTTGATATTCCACATGCCCCTCATTAATTTGTGTTTTATAATTTGGGGGCAGCTTTCATCTTCGTTTTCACATCTAATAATGGCTGACTGTGGGAGATCTTTTTTCATTTGGTAGGAAAACATGATAAGACTCCAGAGACTGGGGCTCTTATCATTTATTGCACAGCTCATTGTTCTCGTTCTCTTTTTGGTTTAGGCCATTATTTAACTTTCTGTTGTCAGGAAGCATAAAATAAAAATCAAAAGTAGTTAAGGATTCAGTTTTATTTTTTATATTTTATTTGTGATTTATATAAAATAATGTATGAATTTCATTTCAGCTGTAGACATATTTAATTTTCATTAATGTTATTTATACTTCCAGGAGATCCCAAATACAGCTTAAGCTTTGAAAAGAAACGTAAAACCAACATGTGATTATGCTATATATTTTACTTTGAAATAAACATAATCATGTGTAAGAAATTGTGGAAAAGAAGTGATTATTATTTAAATCATTATTTTGCTAAATAAATTGGACATCCAGGAAGATAAAGGCAGGATATTGTTTTCATTTACCTTTTCTGATATCTCAGTCCATTTGGACTACTATAACAAAATACCTGAGACTGAGTAATTTATAAAGAGCAGAAATTTATTTCTCACAGTTCTGGAGGCTGGAAAGTCCAAGATTGAGGCCAGGACAGGTTTGGTGTCTGGTGAGGGCCCTGGCTCTGCTTCCAAGACGATGCCTTGAGTGCTGTGCCCTCACGTGGCAGAAAGCAGAAGGGCAGAAAGCGGCAAACTCTGAAGCCTCTTCTGTAAGGGCAATTTCAAATCATAAGGGTGGACTTCCCAATAGGCCCCACCTCTTAATACCACTACAATGGAGATTAAGTTTCAACATGAATTTTGGAGGGGTCACACATTCAAACCATAACATCTGGGTCCTCCTCACTGCCTCTTACCTGATCAAGCTGTTTCTAAAATGTTTGGAGAGCTACCTTGTCTGTCTAACGAATGCTATGTATTCTCAGTACCTAGAAGTGTACCTAGCACATAGTAGGCACTTGATAAATATTTGTTGGATAGATGTATGAATTGATGCCATTATTTGTAGAGATCTTGCTATTGGCCTTCGACTGAAATTGGGGGATTGGTTTAGAGTACTCCAGCTGTTGAAAACTGGATCTGGTGATGCAGATGACAGTCTTCTTGAACAAGCCCACAATGCCATTGGAGACTACTTTGCTGATCGACAAAAGTGGTATGTAACTTATCTGGGGCACCTCATGCTTTCATGCAACACTTAGTAGCTGCCTGAGTACTCCTCTAGGAAATAATGCTGGGAAAATGAAGATCATCTTCCTGGATCCTAAAATTCTAATAGTTCTAGATTCAGGTTGGAGAGCCAGAGATCTTTGTAGCTGTGAGATGAGCACTATAAAACTTTGGAGTTTGCAAACATAAAACCTACACTTAGCTCCAGGCAGCTTTCTACTGTTTGGGACTATAGTGTACAAGTCCAAGACGTTATATGATTTATTTCTGAACAAAGTAAAAATGTTTTATATATGCTTGTTTTAATATTATATATTATTTTCAGAAATCATTGGCTTTTATTCTTTATTTTGATCAATATACTTATTTATTTATGTCAGTGTTGTGAGTACTATACATTGTGTTAAAACAATATTTCTTAACAATATTCAAAGAATGCTAAAACTAGAATATGCTACACAGTTTTTAGATTTCTTTTCCCAATTTATATACTTCATAGTTATTCTGTAAGGGAAGATGATGAACAGAGTAATACTAGTAAAGGTAATTCTAATGAAGGAACATTTTTGGTGAAAGTGCTTATTGATCAGAAGATTCACATTAATTTTAAAAGTTTTTCTTTTTTCTTTTTATAGGTTGAATGCTGTACAATATTATGTACAAGGCCGGAACCAGGCACGCTTAGCTGAATGTTATTATATGTTAGAAGATTATGAGGGATTAGAGAATCTTGCCAGCTCACTGCCAGAAAACCACAAATTGCTTCCAGTAGGTATTGCAAATTTTAATTTTTAGAGTTGTTAGGTTATTTTATAACATTTTATATTATAGTCAAAAAATATCCTCTGCAATAAAGAAAATTAAAAATTAATCTATAATTTTATAGTATCTTAGACATGAAATGATGCTTTTATTTTAATTATAAATCAATGTATCAATTTTATAGAATGCTTGAAAATGGAGGGGAAAAATCAGTCATATTCTTACTACTTGAACACGACACAGTCTTATGTAGTTTTTTCAGTTTTATAAAGTTGCTCTTAAAAGTTAGCTGAATACATGAAATGTTTACAAATGAAATGATATGTTGTCAGGGATTTGCTTCAAAATAATCTGTATTTGTTTGAAATTTATTATAACTTAAGTTTAAAAAGATAGCTCAACTTTTATTAGGTTATATTAATAATAAAGTATTTAATGTTAAAAAAGAAAAACTAAAAGACTTCACTTTCTTTTGAATGTTCTTTATAAGCCTCTTTTAATTAATTGTTGAATACTGTAAATGAGTTTGTATTTTATTTGTTTATCTGATATGTAAATTACTGAGCTGCACCTCTCAACTGCAGAGTCTAGACATATATCAGTTGTAAGTTCCACCTGAAAAATTTTGTCTGTTAATTATTAGATAAGTATAGAATTCTGATAATTCAGTTTTTCTCTATTGTGAATTAGAACAGTTATCTCTGTAATAATGGCATTTTAACTCAAACGCATTCTCAACCCTATGTGTTTTCTTATATAGGAAAGAACTGAAATTACTTAGAACCCTGGTTATGGGGAACAGTATATCCCACATTTGTGTCTTCTGTAAGGTGTCTCTGATGAAGCAGAAAAAGATTTTGTTGTACAGTATCCAGAATATTAATAATCCCGAGTAAATACTAACTTATTATAATAATAAATAATTAAAATAATAAAAAATTTTTGGTAGTACTATAAATTTTAAATCAAATTATAGAGGAATTTTTAATAATATTGGAAGATGTACATAATATTTAAGCAGGAAATGCAGTATACAAAATTATGTACAGTGTGATCACAGTGTTACCCAAGCACACACATGCATATATATTTATAGGACAAAGATGTTAGGAATTTACACCAAAATATTGAGAGAGCTTTCTTATGAATGGTAAGATTATGAGTAACTTTACTTTTTCATGTTTTGTAATTTTTTTTACTATTAGAATGTATTACTTTATAATCAGCAAAATATAAGCATTACTTTTAAAGAGATAGTTGGATATAAAATATACTTTTATATTTCCAAAAATATTGTAGAAAGGGGTTGGGGAAGAGAAAAACTCTGGCTAATTAGATATTCTGAAAGAAAAAAAATTGATCTGAAAATGGAGAATGCAGCTGAACAAATAAGATTTGTGGTGATGGTGGTTCTCCCTGCCTGCCACCACCCTCCAAAGGAGCTGCGTTTTGGGTCTAGCTTCCTGAACTGATGAATGGCAGACTTCTCTAGGGCATTTTGTTGTAGAGTTCTTTGAGAGGTTTCCCTTAAGCCTCTAATTAATGATTAGCATTGAGTCTATCACCAATTGCTGTAAAAGTTTTTTTTTTCACCCTCTGGTGTGGGATTTGTTTTGGAGCTTGACGTATCTGTACACTAGTTACTGAACTGAGAGAAGGGAGAGTAGTGTCTTCAGGGCCTGGTTAAAAATCGGACCCACAGCCTGAGCCTGTGAAGCTCTGGTTTTATGGAAGGTGATGCCTTAGCATCCGTTCTGATTTGTAGCCTCTGCTCCTATGTCTGTTTATAAGAAAAATCTATAACTACCAGAAAATTTAATATTTATATGTCCCTATGGAGTTTTGCTAAATTAAAATATAAGTGGTTTTCTTGGTCTGAAAAATCTGATCATATTGTTTTGTTTTTCAGGAAATAGCACAAATGTTTGTGAAAGTCGGAATGTGTGAACAAGCAGTGACTGCATTTTTGAAATGTAATCAACCAAAGGCAGCTGTAGATACCTGTGTACATCTCAACCAAGTAAGGAACTGAAATTTACTGTCTGTGCAGCTTGGTGTTTTAGGAATATTTTAAGGCAAAGCAAAATTAAAGTCACAGTAGTCATTCTTCAAAGATTATTGCTAATGTAAAGCATCAGAGAGCTTGACATAAGGTTTAGGCCTGAGAAAGTGGTGAAGTTTGCACTTTCCTCTTAAAGTGTTACCGTGAAGGGTGAGCCAGTCATAACTAGCTCAGTTTGGGAGCATGGACAGATCCTGTGCTTTTAGTCTGGCAAATTTTTGTCTGGAAGTAATTTCATAATTTTCTGCATTTTATTAGGGTTGGGTTTTGTTTCCAAAGAAGGACCAGTTAATGGTCAGTCCTTGCCTGAGGAAGGAATTGAGTTACTTTGTCAATATTTATTTTGGCAAATCTATCTTCCTTTCCCTTTATAAGAAACATACATTTGATATTTTTAAGAGCTGAAATTTAATAAAATTGAAGTGTAGAATTATTATAGAAACTGTTGACTATCAATGTATTCTTTTAATATTTTCCTTAAAGTATTTTTAAAGCCCCATTTGCTTTATAAAAATAATTTTTAAATGTTAAATCTGATAGGACATCTTTTAACTGAAATTGCATATTTGTTTTACTATAAAATATAAATAAGTATATCTTTTTCTTGCTCATAGTTTGTACAAATATGGAATTATAAGATTAATGTAATTATAAATTTTGAAACTTTCTTTTTCAGATTCACTTCTTAAGCAAATCAGAATCTTAGTTCATTTAATCATTTGACACATATTTACCTTATAGAACTTATATTGCTCTATTTTATGTGATTTTAAAAAACATACCAGTTTTTAATTTTGAAGCAGTAGTATTTATTATAAACTTAAAGCTTTATTGTGTGAATTTTATGACATACGTGACTATAAATACTTGGGTGACCAAATGGTATAATTGTTTTCCTAGTGGAACAAAGCTGTTGAATTGGCTAAAAATCATAGTATGAAAGAAATTGGATCTCTGTTAGCTAGGTATGCATCTCATTTACTGGAAAAGAATAAAATTCTTGATGCCATAGAACTTTATCGGAAAGCCAATTACTTTTTTGATGCTGCTAAACTCATGTTTAAGGTAATGTAATAATCTTGGTGAGTATTTGGTTTATTCTAGTTACAAATCTTTTTATGTATACATTTTCCATTTTCTTTGGAAACAAATATTTGTTACAGCAAAACCCCTCTGGTTTTATTACTACTGCAACTGTGCATTATTTTAGTATTATTACCTGTTACTAACAAGGCTATTTACTAATACTAGCAACTTACTGATACTTAAACAATTGTATATTTAATACTAAAGTTAACAAAGAGTTAAAGAATTTGCTGGGCCACAAAGTACAAATTCCTACAATTGAGAATTAAGTTTTGTTGATAATAGAGTTTTAGCCCTTTTAAATGTACAAGTTTTATATATGACACTTACATAGATAGTATCAATTTGGAGGAAAGGTAACTATTAACAGTATAGTATTAATGTGTACAAATTTTACATTTTATTCTATTCTTTTCCCATTTGACTTAATGAAAAAAGGAAAATTTTCCCTCAAAATCATTTAAATAAATATAAACTTCTGGAGGATGTGCCATGTTAACACCATTGTGCTTTTGTGTACTCGGAACATTATTTTTGAAATCTCTGTGTTGTGGAAAATACTAGCTATTTTATCAACACTTTCTTCATTCTGATTTAGTTATTTAATAGCACCTGTTATGTTCTAAGATTGATATGAGTTCTAACTCCAAGGGCTAAATGCTAAGGAAAGAACTAAGTACTTATATGTACTGAGGAAAAAAAATGAATTTTAAAATACTTGTCATAAACACGTGGTGTTTATAGTCCATCCTACTGATTTTTCCTCTTTTTTTAGAGAATCAAATTTCAGTTAATATTAGAAATGATTATATTTGTACAAATATGGATTAAGAAGTATCTTTCCCTAATTTTTTAAATGTTTAGATTGCAGATGAAGAGGCAAAGAAAAGAACTAAACCTTTACGTGTTAAGAAGCTCTATGTACTGTCAGCTTTACTTATAGAGCAATACCATGAACAAATGAAAAATGCCCAACGAGGAAAAGTTAAAGGAAAGAGTTCAGAGGTAAGGTAGAGCGTTTCATCTGAAGTG
The DNA here is from genome assembly GCA_963575035.1 of Avahi laniger. Classification (NCBI taxonomy): domain Eukaryota; kingdom Metazoa; phylum Chordata; class Mammalia; order Primates; family Indriidae; genus Avahi; species Avahi laniger. The sequence continues at coordinate 2,627 of CAUYSK010125153.1, read as the reverse complement.
CTTAAGAAAAAAAAAACTACCCAACTTCTCTTTATGGGTAAGTCATTTAATTTGCATGTCTGCATTTGTTTCCTTAAATGATATGAAGAAAAAGAATGACTTAGAATTATTATTCAAATTTAGAAATTTCTACTTAGCAATATTGAAAATTATTTTCTCTACAATACCAATCTGTAATCTTTGCTTTAATTTCCTATTTTTGTTAAAAATTTTAGTTACCTGGTAAATCTCCTTTCTAATCAGTGAGTTTTAAAAATTTTCCTAGGATAGAATATGTATACCATTTTAATAAATAAATCTCTTATTAACTTAAAGTTTAGTCAATTGTATTTTAAAATTTGATCGTACCAGTTTAACAAAATTTGAATTATAATAAAAAATTAAATCATTAATGACAGTTATATAATGATAAAATCTGCTCATTTAGATATTTTAATGTATAAAAAAATTTATGAACTTAACTGTAATGACTGTTGTTATTTGGGAGTTGATCCTGTGTGCGTTTGTTTGTGCTGACAGAAAGTGAGTGTTGGCTTTACTTGTAGGCCACTTCTGCTTTGGCTGGTTTGCTGGAAGAGGAAGTTCTGTCTACAACTAGTCGCTTCACAGATAACGCATGGCGAGGGGCTGAGGCTTACCACTTCTTTATACTTGCACAGAGGCAGCTCTATGAGGGATATGCTGACGCTGCATTGAAGACAGGTGGGCATGTCACCTAATGTATATAATATGTCTGAAAAATTTTAAATTGAGTATGAAGGGCCGGCTCTTCCAATTTGCCTTTGTATTAATTTCAATAACATTTTTTCCTATAGGTTTATTTGTATATGTTTGAGATTATGCTATATATAATTTGTTTTGTGCATTTCACTTTTTGAAGTTCTTTTTATTTTTTTAATACGTAGAAAACAATATATATAGTTCACAGAAATGTCAGAGGTTTTAGATAAGCAAAAAGAACAAGTATAACATTCATGTGGCTATTCATTCAAAGTTAAACACTCCATAATCAAGTTCATATCCTTTTGGAAATATATATGTACATATATTTATTTTTAAGATTTTTAATTTTTAAATATAATTGTTTTAAAATAATTTCAAAAATAATTTTGTTTTTTACAATATTAGGAGTGCTTTTTTAAAACAATAATATACTGTAAAGTATCTCCATATTTTACACATATATTGCTATAGAATTTATCTTGTTTTTATAAAAATTATTTAGTAATTTCAACCAAAACAGAAAAATGCAAAGAAAAAGGTAAAATCATCTAATAATTTATAAAAAATCCCTATAACTGAGAGATAATCATTGCTAAATTTAGATAAATTTCCTTTTAGACATTTCTCCATGCCAGAGCTTGCTTTTTACTCTTAACAATATGTTCTAGTTTCTTTCCTCATTATTAAACTCAGATTTATGTGATCATTATTAATGGCTACATCCATGGTATTTTTGTACTATAATTTATAGATTATTTACATGCAGCATCAGGATTTTAATTTCTTCTTAGCAATAACAATATTTTAGAGTTTAGATGTATTAACTCCAAAGAGCATAATTATGAGAATTATATTATAAACGACAGCATGTGAATGACTGAATCATCACTGCTCTTTCAGCGTGGCCGTGACAGCAGTGCGGGCACTGTCGTGATCCACCCCACCCTCCCTCTGTCGCACTGGTGAAACCGTCCATTTGCTGCTCAGATCATTACCAAATGCATGTCGCACCTAATCCTAGTAGATCATCAACCTGCATTCTAATGGCATAACCTTTAAAAAAAACCTTTTAGAGAAATTCTTTTATTAATATTTGTTTCTGGAATTTTATAGGCATGATTTTTATTTTTTCATTATTTCTATTAGAGCTCTTTAGAGATTATATAATAATGCTTTTTCATATATATTGATTTTCCCTAGCATTTATAAATTATAATTACTTAACCTTTCTAAGCTTGAGTTTCTTTTTGTGTAAAGTGGGGATTAAAGTTGTTCTAATGATTAAGTTAGAAGTTCCTGAAAGAAAATTCACGTATGGTGCCTGGACATCATGAGCCCTCAATAAGTGGTAGCTGTGATGATGATGTTAATAGTGTTTTTTGGTAGAGTCATATCTGTCAGTCTTTTACTTCATATTTTTCACTTAGGGCTCATGCTTAGGAAGTGCATCATGTCAAGGCTATTAAATATATTTTATCACAGCTTCTTAGTTATCATAAAACCATTTATTAAGAATTTATTCTTTCCTCATGGATTTGAAATTCTACCTCATGAAACTAAATTTATGCATATTCTTAATTCCTTCCTACCAGACTATTATTTTCTATTCATGTATTTCTATTCTAGTACTACCCTCTTAGTCACGTTACATTTACATTTTAATATCTAGTATTTAAGCTCTCCACTGTTACTCTTCTTTTTGAAAAAAAATTCTGAGTATTTTCTTTTTCTTTTTTTTTTTTTTTTGAGACAGAGTCTCACTCTGTTGCCCTGGCTAGAGTGAGTGCCGTGGCGTCAGCCTAGCTCACAGCAACCTCAAACTCCTGGGCTCAAGAGATCCTACTGCCTCAGCCTCCCGAGTAGCTGGGACTACAGGCATGCGCCACCATGCCCGGCTAATTTTT